>BSBK01004455.1:132500-183334 GCA_027943335.1 Chamaecyparis obtusa
AACACCCAAGGTGAAAAGGGGTCAAGTGCTAAATACCTATCATAGGTATAGTAAAAGAACTTGGAGAAGGTTATCACAACCCAAATATTCAAGGTAACCTAATCACTAGGCTTACCAAAGTCCTAAGCACCAAAGAGAAAAAGCTCAACAAGAGGTCTCCTTAACAAAATGAGTACTCAAACCCCATGAAATGGATACTAAGACTAGGGGTGGCCCACAACCACTATTATGGCCTATTTAGGTCCTATTATAATAGTTCCAATGGTTATTTCACCAATGGGAAACTCATAATACCAAGTTGCTTCACAAATCCAACTTTAGGCTTATAGCCCTTGCAGAATGGTATTTTGATTCTAGATCAAAATCCTTCCTAACAAGAATGAATTAGGTTGGAATATAGACACCCTTTTGGGACTTATAAAACATACTAAGACACTAGGACTTGAAACCAAATTGAGGTCACTAATTTATCCAATTTGTGGAAAGGGCTAATGGGCCTAATTAGGTCTAGTTTGTACTACAAGTGCTTCTTCCTCCAAGCCAATGCCAAGATTAGTGATGGGATCCTTTGAGGTCATGTATAAGGGTTCCAAATCCTAAATCTTGGGTCTTGGTGATTCTGTAACTAATTTTTATCATGATTATACTAAGTCACTGGTAGATGCACATATGGGCCTGTACACGTAGGGCTTGATGGAAAACACACCTCCCTGCAGAACTACACCTCTAACCTGCATTTTCTAAAATCACACAAACAAATGTTTAATTCCACCAAGGAGAATCAGATTCCCATGATGGAATTGGGTTAAAAGATCAAACCCTATCGGAAACCTGTTGGGAACCCTCAAATCTGGGCAAGGAAACAAGAAACTCTGATAACTTTTGATATAAGGTGAATTGGATCATGAAACCTATTGCATTTGAAAGTATATTTACTAAAAAAACTTTTCATCTCAAAGGTTCATGCACACAAGTCTGTACCCGTTTGTTCTAGGGTACTGTTCTCAAGAATTACAGAGAAATTATTGATATTTTATTAATAAATTGTCAAATTACATATTCATAGCCTACCACCTGCCTGTAGGGGCTTATGTAGACACTCCCAATGTTTAGATAACTTGTTTGAACCAACTAGCCATTAGGGAGTTGTAATTACAATGTTTGACAACTTTTAAGAAAGTTGCTTGAAAGTTGCATGACAACTTTTAGAGCAACTTTTGCCAAATTTGCCAAATTGCAAATCTAATGACCAAACTTGGTCCTAGCATTAAGCTAATGATCCAACATGGATCTAAAACCTTAAAAAAATGGAAAAAAATCCTAGGATCCTATGATTTTTTGGCCCATTGACTATTTTGACCATAGTTAGCCAATGGCTTATAATTGTGCGAACCCTGGAACTAGGCCTTACAACTTGGTCTAGGTGCCTGACTAATAACTTCTAAACTAAGTAGAGAGTTTAGGACTCTTATGTGCATTTTTTGATGAGTTTAGAGTAGGTGCTTCTACACCAAATGCTAAACTTATTTTGAGTTAAGGATGCAAGTTTTTGTTGTAAGGAAGGAACATTTTGAGCCAAACTGATGATTGTTGAATCATTAGAGGAAATAGGAGGTGTAGTAATATTAGAAACACTAGGTAAAGTGTAAGAAGCTATAGGAATAGAAGACACATTTGGAGGAGCACTTGGAATTATAATTGGAAGAGGATTTGAATAAGTAAAAGGAACATTATGATAAGAAGGTTGTGATGTAGGAAGGGACATATGAGGAATACTCATATGAACAGAGGGAACCATCACAATCACCAAAGAAGGAGTATAAGTAGGAATACTAGGTAAAGGAATAGAAGAAGGTTCTATAGTGGTGACAGGAGGAATCAACCCTAAATCTTGAGCTTCTTGAGCTAATGGTTTAACATTTGAATGCACAAGGTGAGTAATACAATGCAAGAGGTTAATACTGATGAAGGGTGCTCCCCTTAATAACACAAACACATAATAGAAATCAAGAACAACAACAATTTGCAAGAACTTAAAATGGGCTTCTTATTATCTCCACAAATGTGGAATTACAAATTTTCAAAATTACAATATACAAAGCCACATGGGCATTTCTCTTACAATATTATGTAGGACAAAGCCTTGAATCATTACCCAAATCTACCTAGAACTTCCTAGACAACACTATGGGCCTTCTTTATATAGGCAATTTTCATCACCCGAGAAGGTTCCAAAAATTTAACCCTTATGGCCGATCAAACTTAGAATTATTTTATTTTTCATTTTATTACATCATATTCAACTCAAAATAACTTTTGAAACCCAAACATAAATTTTGAAGGAAAATTATTTTTTGCCATTTTAGGTGGCCCAACTTCTAAAGACCATAAGTCATCACCTATTGACCCGATTGACTATTATGACCAAAATTTGGAAATGGTGCAAGGAGCTCTATAGTGCTTGACTCATAAAAGCTCTAGCCAGCCAAAGTTTTGACATCATCCGGGGGGCCTAATGCCTTCAAAACTGAGTTCAAAGTTAATGTACCCTGTTGCCAATACCAAAAATTTTTAATATCTTTAAAACTAGACTTGATCTAGCAATGAAACTTTACTGGCAGGTTGATATGACTAAGATAAACCTCCACTTGTGAAATCAAAACATTCTGAGATCGTATGACCAACTTACTAAAAATAGAAAGTTTTCATAAATAGTAGCTCTACACAAGATAGCCCTTATTGAAAAGAAACCAAAAATATTTTTGGGTGATGCAAGATTGCTCTTACACCCAGGATGCTCCTGCATCATATACCTTGATCACTATCATGAAAGAATTTCTTAAGAGCCCCTATAGCTTGAATAGAATCTTGATTATGGCTTTCTTGAACAAGCCAATTACCCATTTTATCAAGTTAAGTTGAAACTTTTTGGACTTGTTCAAAAATAAATCTTAAAGCATCATACTCATCATGAGATGAATGAGAAGAGTTTTTGTCCATAATAAGATTGGAATCATGAAGAATCAAATTATCATCCTGGATCCTAAGGAAAGGAGAGGAAGATTCAGGATCAAAGGCACCCATGATTCTACAACTTCATCTAATTGGAATGTTATAAGTAGGACTAAAGGTAGTAAATCTCATAAACCAATGCAATGAAAATGAATTAAACTAACACAAAATATTCTAATTTTATATGAGATGCAAACACATAAAAGAAATCTAATACATGCAAGATCTAACACCATAAAACACAATAGAGAAAATAACTTTGTAAAAGAAATGAGGGTAAGTATGTTGGGTTCACAAAAAAGAATGAGATAAAATAGTGGTTAATCAAAATGACTAGGGCTAGATAAGATGTATGATATAGGGGTGGAGTATAGGACATTTCCTCAATCCAATTTCCAAAAAGGAAACATCCAAAAGGATTAATCACAAAGAAGTGATCAATGCACAAAAGAATCAAACAATGGAGAATATGAAGAAAGGAGAAATTCCTATAATATACTATAAAAATTATATGCTTAAAATATGAAATGAATAAGAGGCAAATACTAACCTCAAAATAGGGCAAATCTAGGAAATTCTGATTTTTGATGTCTGTGTATAGTTTCAGCCAATTTTGCAACCTGTTTTGGACAAGAAATGTCGAGACGGAGAAAACCTAGAAAAAAAATTTCTTTCAAGAAATAGGTCATCCTTGACCTAGATAGTGGGGCAAGGTCTTACCCTAGGGCAAGATCCTACCCCCTACTGAAGGTCATCCCTGATGTGAAATAGCTTCGACGAAAAATATGTTTTCAAATCCTAGAAGTTTGCTAAAAAGGGTATCCGGATCCAAGCCCCAATTGACAGTCCTATACCTATACCTACAAGAAAAAGGGGTTTTGTTATTTGGATGGGGAACTTACCTTGGTCAAACCCTAATTTGGAATTAACATTGAAATTGAATTGAAAGTGCAAAGATAAATAAAGTAAATAAAATAATTCACCTTGCTTATATTAAAAACCCTTGTGGAGGATTTGAATCCTTGAATTCACAAGTAGGGATGCTCCAAATGAATGTAGAAATGGGTGTAGGATGTCTCAAATCAATGACATTAGATCTTGAACACCAATCTTGAATGGATCTTTGCATAGGAATAGGCTTGGACAAATATGGATGGATAAATCTTCAAGGGGACTACAAGGAGATTGAATCCTTCAATAGCTAACAATGGATCTCCTTGATGAATGCTTGAATGCTTGAATTCTCTTGAGAGCTTGATCATGAAAAAGTGGATGTTCTCCCAAAACTTGATGGATAAAATGAGAGAAGGCTTTCTTTTATAGTGATCTAGGGCACAATCCTCTAGATGGGCGACCTTGGGGAATTAAATTCCACTTAGGCCCTAACCCTAAGAAATGGACCTAGATTAAATTAAATTAAGGATTTACCATTCTAAAACCTGAAATGGCCGACCTGAAATCAAAAAAAAAAAGAAAATTTCTAAAGCTCGACATCTTGTAACTCATAGAATCTAAAAATTGGACCTAGGGTCAGGGATGAGGTGGACTTTTCCCTAGGTTAGGGTTGAGGTCATCCATGATCTATGCTAGGTTCAAGGTCATCCTTGACCCTACCAGGTCGTCTTTGACCTAGACAGTCAGTAACTCCAGAGTCTCAGAGAAAACTATCAGAAAAAGGTTAGAAATAAGGGGGAGAAAAGAAGAACATGGGGGAAACTACTAGATCCATGCAAAGACCTGATCAAGGTGCTTAACATGACCCCAAACCACTCACTTAGAGGCCTAAATTCTCTTAACATGGAAGTGCTTCCATTTTAAGATGATATAGTAAGCCATTAAATGGCTTTGGATAGGCTAGTTGTAACCTTGGGGTCACTTGAGTGATCCAAGGATTTATGTAAGGGTGAAGGACCTATAGGTAGATCTAAGTTTTTTATATGGCCACTGATGCCATTATTTTTTATCATGTAATTGCACTTCAAAGTGCAAAGATGTCAAAAAGATGTAAAATCACATTTTTATGCAATTATGGCCTAAGCGGCTAAGTGAGGGTGTAGTAGAGGTTTAGGGAGTTTAGGGGATTAGGATAGGAACCTAAAAAATTTTGAAAGGTTAAAGATGATGCAAGAAAGATTAAAGTTTTTGAAGTTGATAACTAGTTGTCAACTAGACAACAATAGAAATGAATAACTAACTGTAACAATCATATAACTGATTGTGCAGGTTAAGGAGAAGTTAAAAATCAAATTGTAAGGGGATTTTGGTTGGTTTTGTATGTGAGTTTTATGGGAGTGGAGTCTTTGAAGTTGTGGGGAGGTATGTATGGTCAAACAAGATAATGTAATGAACTACCAAGCAATAAACTTTTAAACCTTTACAAATAGTCACTTCTCTACTCGTGAAGACACAATCTAGTGTTTCTCTTATTAAACTATGTATTCAATGCAACATTGATAGAAAAAGCATACATTGATTCATATTATAAGTTTTGATCATTCCATGTACTGATTATATTATTTTGATGTCTTAAAATCAAATAGTTTTAGTCATTTTATTGAATGTTCATGTATAGTGCTTGGCGTGCAAATGATCTTTGTCTTGAAGAACCAATTATTTCCTAGGCTCTTCCACTTTCTATGTTTAATGTGACTTGTGGGAGAGGCTTTTCCTTGTATTACATAGGCCTATAACTATTTATGCAGGGAAGGTAAAGGAGGAAAGGAACACTATGTGTCTTCCAACTTTTAAATCAAATTTCTATTGCACTACTAATGTTGTTGAATATGAAACCTTCATTCCAAGTTTTTAATTTGGTGTTAACAAGGGAAAATAGTAACTGCAACAATACTACCAAGATATTACAACAAACCTAGAATTTTTTTCAAGTATAGCTTACAAACATTAGAAGTCTTGTGAAGAGTCTTGGTGAGTTTAAGCACCATTTTGAAGAACTTTATAAATATTGAATACATGATATCTTTGTCAAATAGTCAGCAAGAAATGATGTATTCAATAGCTCTAAATTCCTTCAAAAGGCTTAAACTCACTAAGACTCTTCACAAGACTTCTAAGTGATATATTTGGTGCTATTGACTTATATTTCCTTGGATTCAAGGACTTTAGAATATACTCAAAAAGTGTTTATGTAATGAAGGAAGTGAGAGGGAAGGATCTTGATTTAGGTCAATGGATATTTCAACATGATTTTGGACAAGACCTTGACATGAGTGGATAGGTGTGGATGGTGGGATGAGGGGTGTATTGGTGTAGGGAACCTAGGCCATTCAGTTTTGCTTTGGGACTTGAGTTCTATGTTTTGTTTTTATTTGTAATAAAGGATGTTTTCTAAAGTCCTAGACCATCCTATGTTTTGGTTTTAGTCCTTGTGTGAATAAGGATCCTTTGGTATGTCTATAAACCAAGGTTCTCTTAATTCTTTGGGCTGTCCTTAGTTTTGGTGTTTATGTTGCGGAAGAGTTTTTGAGCCATTTTCACCATTTTATGCTTTTTGTAGTTATTTTGTGGCCTTTTCCCACATTGGTGGGATGCTTGAATGTTTAGTGTTGGTATTTTTTCCAAAAGTTGTCTTTTTTTCACAATGTTGTCGATAGAAACTTTTTTGTCTTTGTGAAACACAATGTTGTTGACAAAATTTTTTTAAATGTTGCTCCTGTTGTTGCAATCTTCTCCAAAATGGTTACAACCACCTTATAGTTGGTTGAATTGGTTGGGGAAAGGTTTTTTTTAGATGTAAATAAATTTTTTCAATCGGTTATATTGATCAGGTGTTATAGTTTGAGAAAAATATGAATGAAAATAAAGGTTTTTTCTAAGAATTTGGTATGCAACACAAACTTGTATGAATTCCAACTGTTGATCCAGTGATTGTATAATCTTGGTTTATGAGTTAGCTTTAATTTACATTTTATTTGTGGTGATTTAGTGTTTAGTCACTCAAGTTAAAAGAAGTTTTATGCCCACAGGTTGGAGGACCACAAGAATTGAGGCCGGGATAAAGATGTGGCCCTAACTCAAATTTTCACCATTGGGATTCAATGCCACTGTGTGAAAGGTGAATTAAGGAATTCTTTATAAGAGCTGAAAAGCTTAAAGTTGGGAAGGCTAGTTTTCTTCTTCAACAATGATGCCCTAGGTTTAATATTTCATATGTATTCAACCAGACAAGAAGAAACTTGACTGCAACAGCCAACAAAAACTATGTGGGATAAAGTTGTTGAATGAATTGGGCCCTTAGAGTTCATGGGATTGTCATATATTAACAAAAATTTAATACTATTATAGCTAGATAAACACAAGAATTAACACCAAGCATACAAATTTTCAAAGAAAAGTAGAGTTTATTCAAAAATGGTTTGAAATGGAACAAGTAAAATCGGCTAACTCATTAACACATCAAACCATGGAATAGAAGAATCCAAAGATAAATGAAATAGTAGAAAATGAATATTTTATTACTCACTAGTTTCCACTTCTATGATATTCAACCACTGGTTCGAACTTACTTGCATATACACACGTAGTGTCAATGTAGTGTAACTTCCCACCTTATACCACCTCCTTCAGCACTCCATTTCTCACGGACTCTGCAAAAATGAAATAAAATGAAATGTGCCAATAGGTGGGATGTATGTATTAAATTTGACATTTTTATTACTTCTATTCTTGTGTTGGTTAGAATTACGACCACTATTTAGGGTCATAACTCCAACAAACACAGGAATAGATTTTAAAAACAATCAAATTTTCCTTCTATAAACCAACCATGGAAAATCATTTTATAGCTTGGTTGGAAATGTTGGTCTAAAAAGTGGGTCAATTGTACTAGTGTATATATAAGAATGTTATTAAAGTCACATTCAAAAATTACTATTTATTTTTTTTTTTTAAATTACATATGTAGAATCAATAGCAAAATCATACAAATTCAATATTTGCTTTCTCCTGAGTGTAGGTTCCCTCTTTTTTGTTTTCCATCTTTCTTATCAAACTCGTCAATATCTTATAAAGACTTTGGCAGCATGGAGTTCGATGCTACATCCTAGGAAGTTATTTGTAGAAAAAGGAAAGGCCACACACTTTCAATCTATAAATTGTAGTTTGATTTATTGGGCTCACTCTATGGACCTAACTTTGATCTTCATTAGGATTTTCTTTTGTTGTTTGGTTTGTTTCTTCAAAATTGTTCCTTTTGGACTATTTAACTGGGCATCAGCCTTGTGATTTTTGGGTTGGGTGATCTATTTTATTGTTTCTTGTACTAGCTTTTATATACCTTGAGTTTTGATGGTTTTCTTAGATCTTGAAGAAATCAGAGCCCTTCCCCACTTAATTTAATGAAAAACAAAATATAACAAGTGAAAATTTCATATCACCCTCAAACCCTGAATGATTTATTTTCTGTAGGTGTTAGAAAGTGAAAACTTAATGTAAAATATTTATTCTTAATATGTCATTTGTGCCAAAAATTAAGACTTGTTATTCTCAAATCACCCTTTTCTATGATTGGGTCATCCTTAGCATTCATTTTTTGACATCTGTTATCATTGTAAAGGACTCTACTTTGATAGGGCTGCATATTTTATTTTATTATTCTCCCTTATGAAGGTACATTTACTCTCATAGAGTTTTATTCTTCTCATTCTTCTTCAAATATTTAATATGTTCTCCTTTTAGATAGGATTCTTTTCCAACTAAAGTTTTTATTTTTCTTTGATTTTGAGAGATTTCATTTGTATATGGGTACCTAACATGCCCTAGTAGCTAAGATAAATCCTTCCATATTTTCATCTTATATATTCACCTTAAGTTTCACTTCAAAGTGGTGTTGGTATGAATAATATGTTTTATCTTGCTAGTTCTTTACTTAGATCCTATTCACACTAGTTACATAATTATAATTATGGTAGACATAGGATATTTATCATTTTATGTAACTCATAAGCTTAAGGCATGACTCATTATCTTTTTCAATCTCGTGTCTTCCCTTTATTTGTATAATCAAGGGGTTCTCTTTTCTAACATGGATCTATTGTATAATTTATTATAACCTTGTTGGAAATATAGATGTAGTAACTAAGAGGGGGGGTGAATTAGTTAACCACAAAAATATTACCACTGATCCCTTAGATATCTTATTAAATAATTTACTGTTGCTACTCGGTAAACATACAGAGAAATACTGAAGCTCGGTCTTTGCAGAGTATATTAATTATAACTGTTCTTAAGCATTCATCACTAATTAACATGCATGAGTAAAGTAAGTAACATGAATGCAAGAGATGCCAAATTTACCATGGAAACCCAATATGGGAAAAACCACCAATGTAACTAGTTACTATTTTTCACTCTTCTGAAGTGATGCGTGGTTAGAAACCAACCCGACAAAAGGTTACAAAACACATTGTTAAGTGTGACGTTGTTAGAGGATTTAATCACCGTATTAGGAGTGGCCTTCTAAGAGGTCTTTTGAAACAATTCAATGGAACTATCACCTTGTTAGAGGATTTACAAAATGGTTGTTAAACCAACTCAGTTAAGAGATTTTGATATCACTCCTACAATTGTAAGAGAGTAACAATGAAATGACCTGTAACTGAATTGCTGATTCCAGATCTCTGTTCTGCTTCACTAGATCCTTCTTGATCAAATAAATATTTGCTGCTCCTCAAGGATATCTAACCATCCTTCCAAATTCACATACACCTTTCTTCAAAATGATTTATGCATGTTATGTTATCTTCATTCATCACTTGACCTTCTATATATATACCATTCAGATTATCAATTCAACACTAATAATCATTACAACAGTCGGCTGAGATAAACAAACTTTAATAACAAAATCCTTTGAAGAGCTGACCTTTCTCAGTAAACATTAATCCTGAAAAGATTTCCTTCGATGACTGAGTGAACTCGGTAACCACAGAAAATTCTCCAACTTCCTTTGGAGACCGGGTGAACTCGATAACCACTAGCTTTCCTTCGATAACTGAGGAGGCTCGGTTAACACTATTTTCTATCAAGTTTCCTTCAACACCCGAGAGGTCTTGGTAGACACTAAAAAACCACCTAGCTTACTGACTGATCTTGGTAACCACTGAGAATTGCCTAGCTGACCGACTGAGCTTGGTAACCACTGAGAATTGCCTAGCTGACTGACTAAGCTCAGTAACCAATGAGAATGATAATTGATATGACATTTTTGTGACATCAAAGACAACACATAGCTAATCCAATAATGTCCTTCAGACACTTATATCCAACAATCTCCCTCTTTGGCATTGATGGCAACACAACATGTCATAGGGAAATGAAATTTCACAAAGAAACATAGAGTAAAGAACATATCCTTAGCTTCATTCTGATTCTCATCACCTTCAAACTTCTCTCTCTAACTGAGAACTCTCCCTCTTAATTTCTCAAATTGTTCTCCTTAGAAATTTCTTGAAATGACAGTAAACTCTCCCTCTTTGACAACACATGCCAAAGATAACTTACACAGTTTTGGTGAATAGCAATGTACCTTAAGTACTGATTCATATGCAATGATTCCTTGACTCTGCTGCATCAACTGATTGATCTTCAACATGTTTTGGTTGATGCATCACTAAAACTTTATTTAGTGAACATCAGACATGGGTGTGACCCCTAACTTACCTCTTAGATACAAGAATGCATCCTTAGGTAGTGGCTTGGTGAAGATACTTGCAATTTGTTCTTTTGTGTGAACATATTCCAATCTGATTTCCTTGTCCTGCACAGATTCTCTAACAAAGTGATATTTTATAGCAATGTGCTTGGTTTTGGAATGCATTACTGGATTCTTTGAAATATTTATTGCACTTGTATTATCACAAAACATAACAACTGGTTCTTTGATCTCAACCTTCATGCCTTCCAATAACTATTTAAACCATACAATATTAGAGCAGTTTACTACTGCATCAACATATTCTACTTTTGTTGTGGATTGGGATGTGCAGTTTTTCTTTTTACTAGTCCAAGATACTAACCTCTTGCCAAGAAAGAATTCTCCACCACTTGTACTCTTTCTATCATCAATGTTTCCTGCCCAATCAGCATTGGTAAACACTTTTAAATCCAGATTGCCTCCAAATTTATACCACAAGCCATACTCTTCAGTTCCTCTCAAGTACCTCAAGATTCTTTTGATTGCCATCATGTGATTTTCTCTAGGTTTTGCTGAGAATATTGCTACTATACCAACTGCTAAGGCAATATTATACCTTGTGTGCACTACATACTATAATTTTCTAATCATTGATTTGTATAAGGTCTGATCTACTTCTTTTGAATCATCATCTTTGGTAAGCTTTAGTCCAGTACACATGGGTGTACCAATTGGTTTTGAATCTTCCATACCAAATTTCTTAAGTATTTCCTTGATATATTTAGACTGAGTAATGTAGATACCATTTTTGTTTTGTTGAATCTGAAGTCCAACAAAAAATTTTATCTGACCAAACATAGACATTTCAAATTCTTTGTTCATATGCTCTAAAAATTCTTTGCACTAATCATCATTTCCTGTAAACATAGTATCATCCACAAATATTTCTACCAAAACAATTTTGTTATCTGATATTTCATTGATGTATAAATTATTGTTATCATTAGCTCTTTTGAGATGAATCTGAGTAAGATAGTTATGTAATCTTTCATACCATGCTCTAGGGGCTTGTTTCAGACCATACAATGCTTTGTGTAATTTGCAAACCATATCCCTTTTGTTTGGATCAATAAAACATTTAGGTTGTTCATTGTAGACTTCTTCATCAAGAATACCATTGATAAATGCAAATTTTATATCCATCTGATATACCTTAAATCCTTTATGTGCTGCATATGCAAGTAAAGTCCTCACACCTTCTAATCTTGCAATAGGAGCAAAAGTCTCTCCATAATCTATTCCTTCTTCTTGAGAATATCCTTTACATACCAATCTTGCTTTGTTTCTAGATGCTTGACCATCTTCACTCAACTTATTTCTAAAAACCCATTTTGTCCCAATTACATTTTTATCCTTAGGCCTAGGTACAAGAGTCCATGTCTTATTTTTCTCTATTTGTTCTATTTCTTCATTCATAGCCTTAATCTAGCTTTCATTTTCTAATGCATTTTTGACATTTTTAAGTTCAAAATCAGCAAATAAACATGTACCTTTTAGTTTACTTCTTGTCATAGTACCATCTAATTTGTTTCCAATGATTTGATCTAGTGTGTGATGCTTTCTGACATACTTGGCCAATACAGATTCCTTGCTTCCTGAAGGAGTTACATTGTCATCTTATTGAATTTCATCTTCAGGTTCAGGTTGCTTAGGCTCAATAGATACTTGCTCGGTAGCTTCAGACTAAGACTCGGTACTCTGTGACTCGGTCTGAACTTCTTCTTGTGACTCAGTTACTGTACTGGGCTTGGTAGATGTAGTTTCCTTATTGATAGATGTGTCTAGCAATGTGTTAGGTTCAATGTAAATGAATCTTCTATAATCCTCAGGTTCTTTTTTGTTTGCTTCTTCAGTCTTTTCTGCAAACTCATCAATTCTCACATGTGCACTTTCTATGATTTTGTGAGTAGACAAATCTAGACATCTATATGCCTTACTTTTGCAAGAATATCCCAAAAATATTCCTTCATCACCTTTTACATCAAAGTTGCCTTTTCTAGATTCTTTCAAGATATAACATTTACTATCAAATACTTTTAGGTAACTTACATTAGGTTTATAGCCATACCATAGCTCATAAGGAGTCTTGAATGTATCTTTCCTCAACTGTACTCAGTTCAAGGTATGAAGTGCAGTGTTGATAGCTTCCTTCCAGTATTTTATAGCAATGTTCTTTTCAATCATTAGAGTCCTTGCACAATCCATGATAGATATGTTTCTTCTTTCAGCTATTCCATTCTGCTCAGGAGTTCTCAGAGTTGATACATGTCTTTTGATTCCTCTTTCAATGCAAAAATTATTGAATTCATGGGAGATGAATTCACCACCTATGTCTGATCTCAAGCATTTTATTCTTTTTCCTGTTTCCTTTTCTACTCTTTCCAAATACCATTTGAATTTCTCAAATGCTTCTGACTTTTCTCTTAAATACATAATAGTCATCATTCTAGAGTAATCATCAACAAAGAGAATAAAGAATTTTTCTCCAGTATAGCTCTCAATTCCAATAGGTCCACATAAATCAGTATGCACAATTTCTAAAATATCTTCAGACTGATAGTTTTTACTTTTAAAACTAGACTTTCCAATTTTACCAATCTGACAATTCTTGCATAGACCAACATCAAGTTTCTTCAAAGTAGGAATACCTCTTACTTTATTGAATTTTCTTATTTTCATCATGTTATCAAAATTTACATGACATAACCTTTTGTGCCATAACCAAGTTTCTTCAATTTGAGCAATAAAACATGAGTATTCACCAAGATCAAGATAAAACAAGTTACCTTTAGTTTGTTTGCCTGATCCTATAAGTTTTCCTTTGTCATCCAGTAGTCTTGCTTTGCCATTCATGAATTCAACTTTGCATGCAATGTTAATTAGTTGTGCTACACTTAGAAGATTATGCTTTAGTCCTTCGACCCAATATGCATTATCACATATAAGTTCTTTGGTTGATGAAATTCATCCCTTTCCTTTTATACAACAAGGTTCATTAGTTCCAAACCTTACATTACCACCATCATAGCTTTTAAGGTGTTCAAAATTAGTCCTGTCACCAGTCATATGATGTGAATATCCACTGTCTATGATCCATGTATCATTGTTGCTTATATGAGAAATAAGTGCCATTTCATCTTCATCATCATTAGATTCATCTTTTACAGCAATGAAAATAATTTCTTCTTCATTATCATCAGAATATTTAGCTAAGAAACATGTTTTCTTACCTTTATCCTTCAATGATTTGAAATTCTTCTTGCCATTGTACCTGAAACCTTTCTTCTCATCTTTGTTTTTCTTGTTTGGACATCTAGCTACAATATGACCAATTTCTTCAGATGAAAAACAAATTAAGGGAGTTTTACCTCTGTATTTTCCTCTGCCTCTTGAATATTTCTTTGCAAGTAATGCTTCAATGACTTCAAGATCACTATCACAACTTTCATCTGATTCTTCTTCACTTTCTAAGGGGATTTTCTTCCCCTTCTTAAGTGAAAGCTTGGCCTCAAAAGCTGATTCAATATTTTAGAAGTTGGAACATAGTTGTCATAGTTTTCTAGTTCAAATGTTGTCAATCTCCCAACTAAGGCATCTAAAGTTATATTGTGATTTTCTTCACATCTTCTTTCTTGAATAGAAGATACTCTTATTGCATAGATAGGAAGTAATGTTCTAAGAACTTTACTTATAATAGTTTCATCATCAATTGTTCCTCCAGAAGCTTTCATTGCACTAACACTTGCCTTGATTCTTTCAACATATTTTGCAATGTTTTCATCTTCTTTCATTGACATCTTGTCAAATTGTCCTCTTAGGCTTTCTGCTTTGGCTCTCTTCACATTGTCATCACCGCCATAGATTTTCTTTAGGTTGTTCCACATTTCATGAGCAGTTGTGCAATCTTTGATTTCATAAAATTCTTCATAGCTAAGAGCTGATGCAATGTCTATCATCATAGTGTTATGGTTCTTCTTCTCTACAATGTCTTCAATAGTCAATGTGCCAAAAGGAACTGTATATTCTTGATTAATATATTTGCATCCTGAATCACCAATGGAAGCTAGATGAAGTCTCATGAGACCTTGCCATACTAAAAAGTTATTTTTGTTAAGTCTTGGAATTTCTCTCTTGTAAGACATCTTGATCTTTAGCTTAGGTCCTTGAAACCCTTCTTGCAAGAACCAAAAGCTCTAATACCAATTGTTGGAAATATAGATGCAGTAACTGAGGGGGGGGGGTAAATCAGTTAACCACAAAAATATTACCACTGATCCCTTAGATATCTTATTAAATAAATTACTGCTGCTACTTGGTAAACATACAGAGAAATGCTAAAACTTGGTCTTTGCAGAGTATATTAATTATAACTATTCTTAAGCATTCATCACTAATTAACGTGCATGAGTAAAGTAAATAACATGAACACAAGAGACACCAAATTTACCGTGGAAACCCAATATGGGAAAAACCACCAATGTAACTAGTTACTATTTTTCACTCTTCTGAAGTGATGCCCGGTTAGAAGCCAACCTGATAAAAGGTTACAAAACACACTGTTAAGTGCAACCTTGTTAGAGGATTTAATCACCCTATTAGGAGTGGCCTTGTAAGAGGTCTTTTGAAAAAATTCAATGGAACTGTCACCTTGTTAGAGGACTTACAAAATGGTTGTTAAACCAACTTGGTTAAGAGATTTTGATATCACTGCTACAATTGTAAGAGAGTAACAATGAAATGACCTGCAACTGAATTACTGATTCCAGATCTCTGTTCTGCTTCACTAGATCCTTCCTGATCAAATAAATCTTTGCTACTCCTCAAGGATATCTAACCATCCTTCCAAATTCACATACACCTTTCTTCAAAATGATTTCTGCATGTTATGTTATCTTCATTCATCACTTGACCTTCTATATATATACCATTTAGATTAATCATTTAGATTATCAAGTCGGCACTAATAATCATTACAATAGTTGACTGGGATAAACAAACTTTAATAAAAAATCCTTTGAAGAGCCGACTTTGCTCGATAAACGTTAATCCTGAAAAAATTTCCTTCGGTGACCGAGTGAACTCGGTAACCACAGCAAATTTTGCAACTTCCATTGGAGATCGAGTGAACTCGGTAACCACTAACATTCATTCGATAACTGAGGAGGCTTATTTAACACTATTTTCTGTCAAGTTTCCTTCGACACCCAAGAGGTCTCGGTAGACACTAAAAAATTGCCTAGCTTACCGACTGAGCTTGATAACCATTAAGAATTGCCTAGCTGACCGACTGAGCTTGGTAACCACTGAGAATCGCCTAGCTGACCGACTGAGCTCGGTAACCACTAAGAATCACCTAGCTGACTGCCTAAGCTTGGTAACCACTAAGAATGATAACTGATATGACATTTGTGTGACATCAAAGACAACACATAGCTAATCCAATAATGTCCTTCAGACACTTAATCCAACAAACCTATCTCTTATGTTCCAATGATAAATTAGAAATATTCTCTCATATTTGATCATCTCTTTGTGCTTTCATAGATTTTTCTACATCTTAGTTACTTACAATCCTCACAAAATTCATGTATGATATAAAGCATCCTATACCAACTCGTACATTGATCAAGCTTGTAGATTTAGATTCAGCTAAAGAGAAATTATTTGGTGTAATTAAAGGTAGAATTTTTCAAATATAAATTATTCTTTGATTTCTCTAGATATTTTTAACACACATTTGATGCAATTTCTAGCTTGATAAATGATCATGTTCTTTTAGGTCCGTATACACCTAAAAATGGTCATTTAGACTATTAGCCCCTTTTGCTAAATCATAAATTGCTTGTTCTTGTTCAAATCCTAGCTAGATATCATTTATTCGATTATTTTCTATGGGCTAACCATTTTATCCTAAGTCTTTATTTAATCAAAAGGAATATTTTCTCCCCTTTTATTAAATAAAAATCCCCCACTTTTCCTCTTATCCTAAGTTGCACAAATAAAGCATTATTCTTATTTTACAAATAAAAGAAAAAACACTTTTTATCTGATATGGACACAAAAGTCAACTCTTATTTTCCTATTGGAGGATACTTGTGCACATGGATTGCTCCTCTTTCAAGCTCCGCCGTTGATTAAGTATTTTTCCTCTTAATCTCCATGGTCCATTCCTTTTCATTTCTTATAACAGGAGAGCTCTCTTCTTCATTTTAGATCCCCAACTTTTTATGCTAATTTTATGTTGTAGGATTTCTAGGTCACTTTGGAGCTTTTGAAGATTTGGAGCATTCTTAGCATCTACATCTCATTCTTGAATTATTATCTTAGCTTCATATTTATGCTTTCTTAGATTAGCTTCATTTCCATGCTCTAGATTAACTCACATAGATTAATTAGCTTGGGTTGTAACACTTGCTTATTTCCTTCCATAGCTTAGCTTGCACTCTCATTTCTAGGTTAGTTGCATTTGCATCCTCATATTGATTCTTGGAGACATTGGCATTCTTTCCTTTTTCTTTCATTGAATCTCCCATTGCATGGTTTACTAGCAAGGATATAGGCTAAATAGCTCTAGCTGAGAGCATTCTTAAAACCCTTGCACTCCATGCGTAGGGAGCTATCGATCGATTGTTGAGACCTCATTCTTGAGTGTTATTGAATATAATGATTCATAGAAGTGCACTATTTTGAGTACACATTTTTGGCCCCCACCATGGGGGCAGAACATTAGCCTTTTATCCTTTATTTTCTACATTTCTGTTAATTTTTTTGCTAATTTGTAGCTTTTTCTTCAATCTCTAGTTTTCTATCTCAGAGTGTCATGCGACATTTTTTACCAATGTCACATGATAGTTTCTTGTACCGTAGCATGACACTTTACCAATTAACAGTGTCACCCTATTTGACAGATAATATTGCACTATTTTATATATTCTATCGCCTGAAGGTAGGGAGAACTATCACACCAGGATAAACTATCGCACCAGTATGTAGTGAAGTGTCGCACGATACTTCTACTGACTGTATTTTCACTTGTACCTGACAATGAGCTTTTTTTATGGACCCTTTTGGCCGAGTTTAGATTTAATTAGCTTGCTAGTTGAGTTTTCTGTAGTTAGACAGATACTATTTGCATATTTCATTTGGATTTTGGATTTTGCTAGCCTTGTGGGGCTAACTAGTTGTGGTTGTAGATGCTTTTGCTTGAAAATTTTTGGCAAAATTGCATGCTAAAAGAGCTACTGATGGCCTTTGTAGGGCTTCTCAAGCATAAAAACAAAAAAAAAAGTGTGCTTGTTTTTATTTCATTTCAAGTGTGGCAATTACTAGTTGTTTCATTTCATAGGAACATAATATCTTGTGGAAGGAATTTTGAGGTGGTAGGAGAAGTATGCTCTTCACCCTTGTGGTGAACTAGAAAATCTTGACCCATCTTGGCATTTTTGAAGCAAGAGGGTAATTGAACTCTTCTTGGTGTGTTTGGGAAAAACTTTGAGATAGGGGAGTATGCTCTTCACCCTTGTGGTGAAACAAAAACCTTGAACCTCAGAAGTTGATCCATTTTTGTTTAGTTCTTAGAATCCTTTAGCAGGCTTGCTCTTGAGTAATCAAGAGGAATGACCCAAGTGGGGACAAGAAAATACCAAGCTATTCCAACCCACTATAATCTCAAGGCTATCAAGGACACAAAACCCTAGTAGACATACTACTTGTCTTTTCTTGATGTGAGTAGCTTATGAGATTGTGACCATGAGGAAAATGTCAAGCAAGAATGCTTAAGGTACTCTTGAGACCGTGAGGTCCTAGTCCTTTTTGAGGAGCAAAAGGGGTGCTATGAACAAAAGCCCTTACTAAGAACCATTAGATAGAAGCCACCTTATTTTTTCCGCTTAGCTTCTTGTTGCGATGATTGATTCAAGTGGAATAACCCAGATCACCCCAAGATTACTCACCATATGTGTTCCTTTGGTTGTGTCTTTGGCACTTCCATAACAAAGCCAATATCTAATGTGGGCAACCACTTTGTCTGAGGCAATGGAGCATCAAGTTGTGGGCCAAGTTGCTAAGTATTTAGCCTTGTCTTTTTGGTTTAGTATGTGCTTGAAGTATTCTTGTTGTGCTATACCCATGTAAACGTTCTTGCATACTCAACATCTCGTTAGTACTCATAGAATTTTTCATTTTGATATCACAATTATTTGTCTTGGCAAGGTTCCTTTTGCCCTTGTTTCAAGTGTTTGATGACATGTTTGATCCCATATTGTTTGCAGACTTGTCTATTTACTGTTGTAACTGTGATTGAAATTGAGAAAATCAACCTTCAAATCAAAATTTTTGAACAAACAGGCCTTAAAATCAAGTCTTTCATGTTCACTAGTCAAAGAGTTGCGCAAAACTAAATAGTGTCACCCCTTGTTCTAAGAAATAGCACGCGACAGTTCATCCCTACACAATTGTCACCCTAATTGCCTATAAAGTGTCACCTGGCCTTACTAGAATCTATTACCTGGCTTAAGGCAAAGTGTCACCTCATTATAAACTGTCACCTTGTCTACCTAGAAAGTGTCACCTGGAACTCTTTTGCTATCTTGTTGCTATTACAATCTAGAGCTGTTAAACTTGAACTTTAACTAGAGATAGAGTATCTTTTCCTATTCTTACTTGAAGCTAGTTTTCTATATGCATGTTTAGGTTTGTTCTAGAATAAAAAAAATGAGCTAAAACTATTAGGTTTTGAGCCTAACAAATGCTACTCTTGATCACTTGTCACATTACGGTTACCTCTCTAGCTACTTGCTAATCAAGCTTCTTGCTCATCTCTTAGCTTAAGTCAATTGATTGTTGTAAGTTCTTGAGCACTTTTGATGAGCCAACTCTATTGTTCTACTTTGACAAGTGATCTTTATTAGCTTTGCATATCTCAATATCTGAGAAACTTTGTCTGATTCTATTAGTCAACCAACAATTCTTTTCATGTTGGTTACAACTCAGTCTCAATTTGAGTAGGAGAGTCATCCTCCATTCAATTATACTCAATTACCTTCTCCAACAAGAATCTCATGAGCACCCGCTAGCAATGACAATTCTAGTTCTGACCAATCTAAGGATTCTAAAGCTACCCCATGGTACAAAGGAGGATTCCTCTTTTCCGCGTTCATGACCTCCCAAAACACAAACAGTGTCTCACTCACTTTGAATGAACAAGAAAAGTTATGGAATTTGCAAGAACATTTTGAGCATAAGGATAACCAAGCACGCTTCGACAAAGAAGACAATCAAACCATAATGGATGCTACTAGGCACATGGCTTTTAGAGGAATGTCTCATGAACAACCCAAGACTTGTAGTTATGAGCATAGACCTCTTTTTGGTACTAATGGCAATAATGGAAATAACATGACACCATGATCTCTACCAAGGCAAACTTTTTCTATGCCTTCTTCACCTCCTAGAACTCCTCCCTCTCATCATGAGGAAGAGGCAACCAATGAAATTTCTTGTGAGGAACTTCTGAGATTTGAACAAGATGAAGCCTCCCAACATATGATGCTAAAACTTTTAGAGCATAATGGCAACCAATATTTCCAATATATGACTTCTAGAGGATACAAGCTTCCTCCCGTCTATGATGTCAAAGAAATTGTCCAACAAAGAGTACTAATGGAATTGGAAGTCCTTCAGGAAGAAATGCGTAGGACAAATCAATGCTTTACCCAAATGGAAATAGAAAGAGAGCCTCCAAAGGTCTCTTTTGTAGAATCAATTTGTGCTCTTCCTTTTGATAAAAGTCTATACATGGTCCCATTTCTTAGGGATATTGAGGTTCCCGAATATGACAAGTATGCTCTTAGTATGGAATTTCTTCATGAAGACACATTTATTCTACGATGATTCCCTCGAAGCTTAAGATGACAAGCTTTATAATAGTTTGCAAATTTGACACCTCCTTTGATGACTTTTGATGGGTTAGCTATGCACTTCACACAACACTATTCATACAATATCCAACAGCCTATCACCATGATAGATCTTGGTGCTTTGAGACAAAACCCAGGAGAGTTATTTGCTACTTACTTGCAATGTTGGAGGTCATTGTATTCTCGATATCCTCGCCAGCTCCCTGAAAGGGAAAAGATTGATATTTTCATCAACACTCTTGTGCCTGAGTTGTATTATGATCTAAGGAAAAAAAAAATCTGCTCTTTCAACAACATGGTTGAAAGTGCATCTCAGATTGAGGATGTGGCCATTAGAAAGGGGGATATTGTTATTAATAAGGATACTATAGGCAATGGTAAGGACAAGAACAAGCCTTGGAATAGAAACAAGTATGTTGTTAATGATGGGGTTGTGGATGTCCCAAAAGCTAAAGAGCCTAATTTCAACCTCTCTAATGCTATCTACGTAGCAAAATAACAAGAAGCTGCCAATGCTCAAAATGTTCCTAAGCCTCAGAATGCAGATTAGCCAAAGAAACAATTTCGACGACGGTTCTATACCCCATTGGCTGAATCGTATGATGTGATTCTTAAGGATTTGGTTGCCAACAATTATCTTATGCTTCTTGAGAAAATTCATCCCTATGATCTGCTAGTTAAGTGTAATTGGTGGAGAGAGGATCATTACTGCCACTATCACAAAAACAAGGGACATAAGACTAACAATTGCTTCACGTTGAAAGATGGCATTCAAGATCTCATTGATGACAACACAATTCTCATAGATGGCTTAGTTAAAAATTCTGATCACACAACTTTCAAAGATCATCTACCTAAGTATGAAAAAGGTGAAACCTCTCAAGCACATAAGAAGAATCATGATGCTAAGATCAACTATACATATACTTCTAATTCTCCTATCATCAACATGGTAGAGCCCATTGAGAGTGTTCTGATGATGAGGTCTCAAGATGATAATAAAGCCAATCATGGTATGCCAAAGTTGGTCTTGCAAACACGGGGTAGTTCATCTTCCCGAAGTGAGACACTGAATACTGTTACTAGGGGGCAAGCTAAACTAGTCCTTAAAGCTACGCCTAATGCTCAACAAGCCTTATCTTCCAAACCAATAAGTCCTTCAACTTTGTCTAGCTATGATCTTGTCCATCAGTTGCAACAGATGCTCACACAGATATCTATTTTTGAGTTTCTTGAGTTATCCCCTTTGCACAAGGAGATCCTTGAAAAGGCTTTGCATACAGCTAATGTCCCTAATGAAATTGACCCAGATAGGTTCCAAGCTATGGTCAACCACATCTCATCACCTCATTATCTATCCTTTTCAATGGAAGATGATGTATCTCTTATCCATCCTCACAATCTCGCCTTACACATTGAAGTTATGGTCTACAATACCCGAGTCTACCGAGTCCTGATAGACAATGGTGCAGGGTTAAATATTGTTTCTTCCAATGTTATACAATAATTGGGATTATCAAAATTTGTTGTAGATCCTAAGAAGAAGATTACTATAAAAGCTTACGATGAAGTTGAAAGATCTTCCAAAGGTCTCGTCACGCTACCTGTCTGAGTGGGCCCTGTCATGAAAGATATTATGCTTGAAGTATTGGACATCCCACTTTCTTATAACATCCTTTTGGGTCATCCTTGGATCCATGAAAGGAAAGATATGCCTTCTACATATCATCAGTGTGTCAAATTCCCACATAACAGAGCTGAAATTATGATTCTCGAGGATCATTCTATTGCTATCATTACTTTTGCTACTGCTGAAATGTTTGTTCCTCACAAAAAACCTTCTGATGATCCTACTGCATCACTAGTTTCCACTAAGAAAACTTTTAAGATGATGAGCCTTGGTATTGGTGAATACACACTAGATTCCCTTACTGCTATGCCTACTTCTCGTAGATCATATGGGAGACCTTCTGATAAGATGAAGCCTTCTACTTCTGCCATGACAATTTTTGGTAATTTTGTTCAAGTGTTCATACTCCTAGAGGTAGAAAGAGAAGAACAAGCTGTTAGAGAATGTATCTATAGAGAAGAGGAGGGTAGTCCAACTATTGCTACTCCTATTTCTCTTATGCGCTATGGTAAAGGCTATAAATTTTTGCAGCAAATGGGCTATTAAGGTCAAGGACCTATAAATGACAATGGACATGCCCTAGTCAAGCCTTTGAGTCATACTAATGGCTGACCCTATAAGATTACAACAGGTCTAGGATATGGTGCCGATGATGACCTTCCTACATGTTCTAGAAATTCTCCGATGATCAGTGATTCAGAAATAGATATAGATGAATCACCACTACACACTATGGTTCAAATGGGAAATAGTCTCCCTTCTACTTCACTCCTTTCGGGCGAAGAGCACATCCTTGATGATGATATGGCTGAGGCCTCTATGTCTAGAATCTATGTGCCTAATGAATCATTGAGCTATGACAGACAACGTCGCAACATTGCACAAATACTACAAAGAGGAGATCTCACTAATAATGATGTTGAAGCCTCTACTTCTAAAGGTCCTAAACCTTCCTTGTGCAAGCATCCCAATAGAAACATAACAATGGATTTAAATGAATATGAATGGGATACTCTCTCTCACGGATCTTCCATAGTGGATATGGAAGTGGATGTGGTTCATACTTATGGTGACAAACCCGACGTAGTTGATGAGTCTCGTGTAGGGTCTAATGAGTTTAATCTACATATTGCTTTAGTGGACCACGCTGGTCCTTTTATGACAAGTCTAGATCTTAACACTTTTAGAGCTTACCCTATAGGCTTGACCTCTCTTGTCACCAGAGATGACATCTCTCGCATAAATGCTATTGAACCAGTCACTTCATTTCATCTCACAAAATTAGATCTCATAGCTTGGTCCACGCAGGATCAAGATGTCATTGAACCTGTTACTTCTTCCACCAGTGAACCAACAACAAAAAGGATTGAATCAATAATCAAGTATCTCAATCATCAAAACAAAAGAAATGAGCAATGGTTGAATGGTGAAAACTAAATTGTGGTAGTATCCGAGCCTAAAAAAACTAAAAATAAAGACCTACTCCAAAATAATGATTACCAAAAAAAAGAGGACAAGCTGATTCTCTAAAAAAAAATGGTGAGATTTTTCAAGAATTATTTCACATCTATCATATTTCAACAAATTCCTCGAGCTGAGATCAAAGTTGCTAATGCCTTGGTTATTTCAACATTCATTTTACAATTGACAAAGCATAAATCTTGATTCAAGTTCCTAGTGGAAGAATTATGCTATCCTACCCACAATTCCTACAATGCCACCATCTTTTCCTATTTCCAAGATCACGTTATCTTTGAAACTCTCATCCATAATGCCTTACACTTTTCCCTCATCTGTAGTGACTTGTATAGGAAGGGTCTAGATAGAACTCTCCTTAAGTATTTAGAAATAGAGGAGTTAGAAAAAGTACTAGCTGAAATCCACGATGGCATATGTGGATCACATTCTAACGATCTTATGCTAGTTCATAAATTGCTTAGGGCTGGTTCCTATTGGCTAGGGCCTTCTATCATCATAGCCACAACATTCGGGTTTGAGGCCTATCAATTATCTACATTAGAGGAGGCAGAGCTTATCGGGCCTATCGATGTTCTACATTTGCAGAAGTTCTCTACCTAAGGTTCTTGAGCTCTTTGTACATATTCTTAATGATCCTAAAAAAATAAAAATAAAAACTCATATATGATGCTGAAAAAATCCTAAAAAGCATAAAAATATTGAAAAAAAGAGCATCCTAGTGAAAACCTTGCAATAGGCGCTTTGATGTCTCACCAAAAAAAATAAAAATTGAAAAAAAGCCTGAAAAAAATCTATCAAGTGGTGAAAACCTGGAAACAGGCGCTGCTTGAGACCCTCTGCACCTATGTCTATCAGTTTTGCATGGCGCTCATTTGCTCCACTTCTCACTTTGCCTCTCCTAGCCTGGAATTGACTCTTGTCTTAGTCTAGGGGGCATACGTTGTTCTAGCTTATCTTGGGTCTCCTTGTGCATCCGACTTTCTTGGGCAACTTGGTTCCAACGGTATTTTTCAACACCACCCCAATTGTGTTTTCCAACTCTTCCCTAGCATTGAGTGTTTCTTAACACTTATCAGATATCCTACCTGCAGTCTGGAATAATGCAATATTTCTCACTAGTAGATGCGATACTCAAAGTTTTACTCTATGACCTACACACACACACTAAAACATTTGACTCGTTGAGACTTGTTTGGCTTTATTTCTTTGTGTGATGTCTATGATGATTTCTTTGATGAGTATTTTCTCCCTAATAGTTTTCAATAATGCTGAGCTAGAAGACTGGGGCATGTGAACATGTTTTATTTCTTTATCTGATTGTGGGTATATTTTGTTGGTCCTGACTGTCATTAGCATTTATGCTTGTTCCACTTGACTCTAGGATCTACAATGTATTATCCTTAACTATTTTTTTCTAGTGCCTTCTTGTAGTCATCTTGACTTTCTTGTGTTTTTATGCAAGCATAATCTTGCTATATCAAACCTTAGGGAACCTCACTGCACTAGTCATCTTGACCTACATGTCTTTGATGCCTAGGTGAGATTTCCACATTTCTATCTGATATAGATCATATTTAGATCCACATAGTTATGCTAGTGTGTATTGTATGATCTTGCGATGCTACCAATAACGCTCGATGATGATTATTAGATGTCTATTGGCTTTGTAACCTTGCAAGTAAATCACTTTTCATGTAGCTTGAATTCTTAGGTTCTTGTTAGTTTAGTTTTGCATCTTGCATATGGAGAGAGCTCTCATTTCCTCTTTCATGGACTTGTTAATCAATTGCACTCACCTTTTGCTTCTTCCTGATCATGTCTTTCACTTCTTGTCTTTCATATCACATCATTTTCTCTTCATTTCAGGATCGAAACCGAACTTTGAGTTAACCTTGATCACCCAAATTACATTTCTCCTCCTTCCACACAGTTGACTGACCCTCTTGAGGCCTGATCCTTCAATATTCACTAGGGCATCTTCACCTCTTCATCCCCATCTCTTTCAACCTTTTGTCTTTCATTCACTTTCATTCATTTAATCTCTCCTTCGATCTTTGCTGGGGCATATCTTCACTACTTGATGATTATTTTGTCATCTTTCATCTTCAATTGTGATTTCTAATGATTTGATCATGTCTCTCTTGCTTCTGCCTTCCCTCTACCTGATGTTGCTTTCAATCTTGAGGGGGAAGACACATCTTATCATATTGACTATTCTTCAGAGCATATGCTTGACCATTCAATTTTCTCTAATCAATCTATCTCTTTGAACTTGACATGTTAGTTCTCGTCTCAAGTTCTAATACTGTCCATCTCTTTCTTAAGTGTTTAGTACTGTCACTACCAGGCTGACCATGCAGGATTTGCTATCTCTGTACACTTCATTCTTTGGAGTCAGATCGCTATCTACTTGCCTTCTTGGCTGATATATCCTTTGACGTAATGTGTTCCCAGATCGATCACACATTAGTCAAAGAGGGGCAAATGTATACACCTAAAAATGGTCATTTAGACTATAAGCTGCTTTTGCTAAATCATAAATTGCTTGTTCTTGATCAAATCTTAGCTCTATCATTTATTCAATTATTTTCTATGGGCTAACCATTTTATCCTAAGTCTTTATTTAATTAAAAATAATATTTCCTCCCCATTTATTAAATAAAAAGCCCCCACTTTTCCTCTTATCCTAAGTTACACAAATAAAGCATTATTCTTATTTTATAAATTAAAAAAAAAGCACTTTTTGTCTCATATGGACACAAAAGTCAACTCTTATTTTCCTATTGGAGGATACTTGTGCACATGGATTGCTCCTCTTTTGAGCTCCACCACTGATTAAGTCTTTTGCCTCTTAATCTCCATGGTCCATTCCTTTTCATTTTTTATAAAAGAAGAGCTCTCTTCTTCATTCTAGATCCCCAATTTTTTATGCTAACTTTATGCTACAGGATTTCTAGGTCACTTTGGAGCTTTTGAAGATTTGAAAGATTCTTAGCATCTACATCTCATTCTTGCATTCTTAGCTTAGCTTCACATTTATGCTTTCTTAGATTAGCTTCATTTCCACGCTCTAGATTAACTCACATAGATTAATTAGCTTGGGTTGTAACACTTGCATATTTCCTTCCATAGCTTAGCTTGCACTCTCATTCCTAGCTTAGTTGCATTTCCATCCTCATATTTATTCTTGGGATATTGGTATTCTTGCCCTTGTCTTTCATTGAATCTCCCATTGCATGGTTTACTAGCAAGGTTATAGGCTAAATAGCTCGAGCTGAGAGCATTCTTAAAACCCTTGCACTCCATGTCTAGGGAGCTATGGATCAATTTTTGAAACCTTATTCTTGAGTGTTCTTGAATATAATGATTCATATAAGTGCACTATTTTGAGTACACAAGGTCAACCTCTTTAATATGATATATTAATGATAGCATGAAAAATATCAAGGGTAATGTTCATCGACATGTAGATGGAAAGATGAGAGATATAAAAATAATGTTTGTCAATATGTAGATAGCTTTAATGTAAATGTGGTTCTTTTGTCCTTAAAGAATCAAATCTTGCTCAAATGACTTACTCATATAGTTTATGTTTTATGTACTTGCACATTAAATAACTATAAATGCTTAAGAACAACTACATGTTGCACAAACAAGTCTTAAATAGGATCTTAGAACCTATTATGATGTCCTATAATTTGGATTTAAATAATTTTTACAATAGAAAAAAAGAGAGAGTGAAGGTGGATAGACCCACTTTTCTTAATGCACAATCGGGAGGAAGATGACCCATTAGGCTCAAGTAGGACTCAAGTGCTAAGTGAGTGCAATGATCATTCACTCCTAATGAATTGGAATGATATGGGTGATATGATAATATAAGATATAAGGCTAAATAAGAAAATTTGACAAGATTTAGGAAATGCAATTGATGAAAAATAGATGAATATTTATAATGACTTGAAATGGAGACTAAGAAGCTGTAATAATCTGCAATCTAAATCTGGAGTGGATTTGTAGGGAGAAAAATGCCTTAGGCATTTTATTCCTGAGAATAGTTTGCAATTTTTTTCTATGAATGCTATGATTTTTCCTAAAACTTGTTGGGACATTTAGTCAAATTATGTATTGTCCAAATTTAATATTGATATTTTTGTCATCTATACCTACACAAAAAAAAAAAAAAAGAGAAGAATATCAGATAGAGGGGTTTGCCTTGGTCATCCTTAGTCAAACCCCTATTTGGAATCAACCTTGAAATGAATAAAGGAAATGAAACTGTAATGTCACATAATAGAGGCTAAATCTAAAAAATAGAATATCATACCTTGGTGATGCCAATACTTCTTTGAATGTTATCAATTATGTTGATGTAATCGATTTGACTTAGCATGAAAACCTACAATAAAATCATGAAAGATAAAACCTTGTATAATAGATAAATTATAGATTACCATAATACTCGATTGAGAAGAAGAAGAAGACTTGGGTGAATGTAGATGTATTTCCTTACTTGATAGAAAACTCCTTTCCTCGGCCTTCAATGAGGGAAAGAAGCTTGATCAATGGAGAAGACCACCTTGAACCCTTGAGAAGAAGTCTAGATCTTAAACACTTGGATCCTAGTCTTAAAAATTTAAACTTGAATGCTTGAGCTTGATGATAATGGATTATGGTTACCAAAATGAGGAAAGATGGGGTTTTTATATACATCTCGCAACATCTCGGGGTTAAAACTCAAGTATTAAAACTCAAATAGGACAACTATAAATCTAAATACCCCACTAAATCACTGAGAAGGGGTCTTGGTTCCATTTTTGGTGCAAATCTTGGGGAAGACAATGCTCTAGTTGTCATGTTCCCATGAACACAATGTTCTAGGCATTATGTTCACAAGAACACAATGTCTAGGCATTCTGTTCACAAGAACACAATGCCCTAGGCATTATTTTCCACTCATTTGGGACTTAAATCAAAACTATAGATCCTGGATAATCAGGAGATGCGTGATTACATGACACAATTAATTTCAAGGTCAAGGAAGAACACAAAGGTTGCAAATGGTAACATAGGGCGTAGGTGATTAAATAAATTATTAGATTGGAGGAAAAATAGAAGAGCACCCTTAGAAATAAGGACTTATCTTGATTCTAAAAAAGATTGAAATGATAAAGGACTTATATTTGAATTTGGTGTCCATTCAATGTTGTAGGAAGTCCTACTATGAAAACACACTAAGGTGTGTACTAAACAATCATAAAACTATACAAACTAACAAGGTGATTAGAATTTACAATTTTACAATATTAAAGTTTGAGGTTCATTCTCATGTATTGTAGGATTGATTCTGTGAAACTTAGAAATGAACTAGGGTGTGAATGTGAAAATCTTTAAAAGGAAGGGTGAATATTCAAGTAGGTGTAACTCTAAATACAATAATGAAAAGTAAAATGAGCGTGTGTGTGTGTGTGTGTGTGTGTGTGTGTGTGTGTGAGAGAGAGAGAGAGAGAGAGAGAGAGAGAGAGAGAGAGAGAGAGAGAGAGATCATGCTTAATACAAAAGTACTTAAAAATATTTTCATAAACGTAAATTGAAAATATTGTACTTTAATTATAATTATTAAATAGACCTCAACAATAGACAACACTATTTATTTTAATGAATAATATTTTAAAGTATGTATCATATCTCTAATTTTAACGTTACAAATATTTTAATATTTTAAAGGGACATATTTAATTTTAAATACATAATAAATTTAAAACTAATCTTAAATTTGTATAAAATTATCTTTTACAACACAAAATATACTTAAAATAATTATATTTAAATTTAAAATATTTTATTCTTAAAAAATTTGAATGTAATACGAGAACAGACAATCCATGAAACTTGAGACCTTTATGAATGCCTGCATCATATAACCTTGTAGCTTGCCTATGAACAGCAAATTAGCTTCCTCTGTCTGTAACCCGGACAACAATCAACACTAACTGAATTCTTTGCTTCCCTGAAAAAGCAAGGACAGAAAACATAAACGAGCGCATATATTGAGTTACTTGTATCGTACTTCTATGCAAGGCATGCCTTGGAAAAACACATGACAGGTATTACATTCATCACTTAATAAAGAGCAACTATCTATCTGATATGGGACTACTAATGACAAGAGCTCCTCACTCTGCTGTCTATCTTTTCCATGATCACCCTCGCTTTTCCTGCTGTATACAGTGCTTTCCCCATTCTTTTCTCATCGCTCTTTACAGCCCACTTCCTCGATTTCACCAAGAGAAGACGCTGAACTTTCCCTAAGCATATGTTTATTATATCTGCCAAGCAGCTTCCTAATTCTTTCAATAGTTCATTCACACCACTTCCATCGTTGCACTCAATGCTATTACATAACTTGTACACAACACTCCCTAACGCTGCTTCCTTCCAGTCAATAGAGTCATTGCCATTCCATTCATTCGCACCACCTTGTACTTTTTCCTCACTTTCTAACCCTAGAGCTGATGCGCAACTGACGCTTCCTGGCAGCTGCAGTCTTCTTTTGCTTTCCTCTTTAAGCTCCTCCGATGCTGCACGCACGTTTTCAGGTGTTGCACTGCTGAATTTACTAGAAGCAAATCGTCCATCCTCTGCTTCACTTTGCAGAGCTTCGAAGTACTTGTCCGCAGCTTCTCTGGTGATATCATCAGCTTCTGTATCCGCCTCCTCAATGAAATCTATGATCTCCCATGCTTCAGCATATGCATCCAGGCAATCTTTAAAGACTTTTGGAGGGAAAAAGTGAGAAGTGGAAACCTGCACTTCCTCATAAATTAGGGAGACCTTAGCGGTGACAGTGAGCAGGGATACTGCTGTCATTTTCCATGACTTTGTACTCATGTCTCTCAAATGCTCTCCTTCTGATTGCTCACTTCTCTTGCACAAGAACTGCAATCATGTCTGAGGCTTGTAAGGCTCCATGCAGCTCAACCCTAGATCTCTTCCCGTTCTTTTGTTAACCACAAACTCAACCAAATGTTCACAGTTGCCTTCGCCGGCTTGACTGCCTAGGAAAATGAGCTGCGCCGCCATTGCAATTGACTTATAGTTAGCAATCCCAGGCTTTCCGTAGTCTCACCCAACATCGGCACACCCTCCAATACATTTCTGTATTTTAGGTAATCTTGAAATGCTTTTCTTTCATGCCTCAGTAATATCAGAGACACCAATCTGCCCGTTAAATCGTTGTAGAAAACCACAATGGACACCAGTCGGCAAGCTTTGCTGAATGAAACCGTGACCCACTGGAGCCCAATCACTCTATACAACAATATTCCTGGCAGCGTGATCTTTGTGGGCTGTTCCGCAACCAGCTTTTTCACTTTGGTTTGGAGAAACTGTTGTTGCGGAATCTGGGTCTCCTGCGCCTGCTGCAAATCTGTCAGATGTCTTGTCCAGAAATCCTCTATCCTGAAACAGCTACTCCACCTGTCAGGTTGAAATCTTGCACAATAAGCCACTGCAGTAAGCCATCTCCACTCGATCATGGCCCATCCTATCAAGATGAAAACACATTGCAGCATAGTGGTAGTAAACCTTAATGCTTCTAGTTTACCGTGTAGCGCCAGGTCGGGGCTATTCCTAACCCTCCAACGATCGTAATCACAATTTGGATTGTAATTATGACAGCAGCGCCAGAGGCCAATGCTGATCTGACCATGACATATTCGAGAGAGTAGGCGCGAGCAACGATCCACGCTCTCAGCACAGCATGTTCAACTGATCTCCAGCATTCTTGACAATAAAAGTGATCATCCTGACGATGATGGTGGTGATGATCCTCCTGCACTTGGTCCTTGAGAATTAGAGGAAACTTTTGCTCTACGATGCGCCCAATGCCTTTGCCAGCAATATTAGCGCAGGCAAGGAGGAGAAGCAGCATGATAAAGCAGACGAAAATGAGGGAGAGAAATACAATGTAGAGAGCAGTACTGGTATCTACTTGTCGAGGCCATAGGCGTTCAAAGAAGTTTGCAGGAATCTCATAATAGTAAGGATATAAAACATACAGCTCAGATATTACATGAAGAAAGGTTGTTAATGCCAAGGCCATCAACTTACCCCAGAAATTCTCAGCACCGGGGTTGGCCATACCAGGGATCAAATAAGCTACAACTACACACAACATAATTCGACTAGTGTGGATAATCCAAAACTCGTTCAGACAAACCCTCTTTCTGCCAGTAGGGTCCACTTCCTCATCCTGAGCATTAAGCAAGTTCAGCAATTGGATTGAGAAAGCGCCGAGAAAAAATCACCTGGAATCCAATGCACCACCTCACATTTCCTATTGATCACTGCCATGATTCAACACACAAACTCACACTGATCGATGCTCTCTGCTCCTGCCGAGCTCATAATACATGAATAAATAGAAAAGTGCCCGGTGACTAAGCTTGAAACATTCTTCATTCTTCCTTCTTTACTCTAACCTTCTCAAGAGAATTCCATAGAAAGTTCGAAGACTGCTTGTCGAGCAAGGGTTATGTTTTACCTATTCAGAAAAGAAACGTCCTCTAATCCTAATATTCCATAGAATTTATCCAAAGCAGGTGTACCCCACATATTTTGAATTACTGGGCTGAATTTAATTGAGGTACACCACTATTCGAGCTCTTTATACTCATAAATCCAAAAAATTGAAGGCTGGGACTTGAACTTTTTAGATTATTCTTCCATTATCATTGTAACTTAATTCCACAAACTTTCAATATTCCAAAGCAATCGTGTCTCTATCGGATGGCTGGGATTTGTACTTCTAAATTATTCTTCAATTTTCTGTGGGGCAATTAAATTTAGTTCCACAAACTTTCAATATTCCTGGAAAAGAATAGAAATTAATTTCCAAAGAAAGCGACCCAGCATAGTTAGAGTACTTAAATTACGGTGAAATTGATGCCTGTTTATCGGGAATTTTTAATCATGAAATAATTCCATTTTTCAAAAGGCCGGAGTGGTAAGATTATGACTCGACAGTTTAAGTTATAAGTTGGTATTTATAATTACAAGATACAAGTATATTTAGTTTGTCATATAGACATATCTAATATACATTTCAAATATAGTTATATACCTAGTTAATATATACTTCTTATTTAAAATACGTCGAGCATATTTCAAATATAGAGTATATATTACCTAGTAGCATGTGTAGCACTCGTAACACATTGAATTAATTAATTTGATTAGGGTTAGCAATTAGTGTTACAATTTATATTAAAGTTAGGGTTAGCATTAGGGTTAGAGTTTTGTTTAGATTTATTATTATGACTAGGGTTAGAGCTTAGTATTAAGGTTGGGTTTACGGTCATGGTTATGAGGAGAATTATGGTTAAGGTTGGGGTTTGGATAATAATTATAATATGTTTTAGGTTAGGAATAGGGTTTTGGTGAGTGTTAAGGGCAAGTTTGGAATTAATATTAGGGTTGGGAGTAGAATTATAATAAGGTTGAGTGTAAGGGTTGAGGTTGGAATTATAATTAAGTTAAGGGTAACGATTTAGATTTGTTGAGAGCTACGGTTTGGGTTGTTGTTAGGGTCAAGTTTAGGATTAAGGTTAAGATTAGCATTATAATTAGGATGTGTTTAGGTTTATCATTATGGTTATGGTTATGGTTATGGTTAGGGTTAGGGTTTAGTGGTATAAGTTGAATAAATAAATATAATTAGGATTAGTGTTAGTATTTATATCATGGTTAGGTATAGCATCAGGTTTATGGTTTACCATTTATGATTATGTTTTAGGAGTTACATTAAAGTAAGAGTAAGGATAAGGGTTAGAATTATAGTTAAGGTTCGTATAAGGGTAAGCGGTTAGGTTATAGTTAGAATTATGCTAAGTGTTAGCATTTACATATTGGTTCGGGCTAGGGTTAGTATTTAGATTAGGGTTAGGTTTAGGGTTAGGATTAGAGTTTTGGTAGGGTTTAGAGTTAGGATTGAGATTATGGTTACAATCTAATGTACATAATGGTTAGAGCCAAGGTTTGGATTATGGATGGGGTGCGGGTTGAGGTCATGGTTTACATCAGGCTTAAGGTTTGGGTTAGGTTTTGGGTTATTGATTAGTTAACTTTAGTATCAATCTTACATTAGAGAAATAGTTAGGGTTAGGTTTAGGGTAAGCATTTAGGTTATGGTTAAAGTTAGAGTTAAAATTAGGGTTAGAATTATATGGCCATTTTTAGCTTAGGATTATGAGTAGAGTAAGGATTTTCTCTCAAATGATAATTATAGCCATGTTATGGTTAGGTTTATAATATTAGTTATAGTTAAGACTAAAGTTAGGCTTTTTTATGGCATAAGCTTTAGGGTTATGGTTAAGTATAAAGTTAGGTTTTATTTATAATTCTAATTAGTGTAATTATTTAGGTTCAGTTAAAGGTTAGGGTTAGAAGTAGAATTAGGATTAGAAATAAAAATATAATCAGGAGTAGGGTTTAGTGAAGGATTTGGTCAGAGTTAGGGATTGGGTTAGGATTATGGTTACATTTAGCATTTAGAGTTATTGTTAAGGTTTGAATTATGGTTAGGGTTGGTTATATATTTAGGTTTAGGGTCATTTTGTGAAAGTATGATTCCATGATTTCCCTTCCATAAGTACATTGTTCTAAAATGTTTTGTTAGTGTTAGGTTTTATTTATAATTATAATTAGTGTAATTATTTAGGTTCAGTTAAAGGTTAGGGTTAGAAGTAAAATTAGGGTTAGAAATAAAAATATAATCAAGAGTAGGGTTTAGTGAAGGATTTGGTCAGAGTTAGGGATTGGGTTAGGATTATGGTTACATTTAGCATTTAGAGTTATTGTTAAGGTTTGAATTATGGTTACGGTTGGTTATATATTTAGCTTTAGGGTCATTTTGTGAAAGTATGATTCCATGATTTCCCTTCCATAAGTACATTGTTCTAAAATGTTTTTTTAGTGTAGGGTTTAGGGTAAACATACATGTTATCCAAATGAAATCTTATTTCTTTATCATTCTTTAATCTTCATTTATTATTTTTTCATTTTATTATTATTGATATAATTTCTTGTTTTTATTAAAAGAATAAATGTAGCTAAACTGATATTTTAAATATTAAAAAATATATATTTCATTATGATATTGTATATCATGTTGGACCACCAAACAAATATATTTTTATGCTTTGCACACACATTTTAACATGAGAATTATGTACAAAGAAAATTTCTTTAACTAAATGAAGTTAAATAATTGATAGTAAGTGACCATAATTTGTTAAGGAATATTCTACTATAGGAATGGATCTTCCTCTGTGGCTTTGGGAAGATCTTCTTGGTTTGAGATCCTGGCTGAGATGGGTGTGAAGTTAATATGTTATTTTTCTTTAGTACCCATTTTCATCTATTTTTTTATGTACTTGGTTGTAGGTTTTTTTTGTGTATGTTTCTTTTTCTATTGGTTCTAAGTATTTATGGCTTTAATTCTATTTTTTTAACTCTTATTTCTCTCATAGAGGTAGAAATATGTCCGAGTAAAATTATTTTTGAAATAGTCTTGATTTTTAAGCTGGTGACTTAATTGGATATGTTTTGGAATTGGTTTTGGTGGTTTTTCTTAGTCTTTCACTTTTCTTAGCCCATATTTTTCCTATGGAGACAAAGGATATTTTGATGGTTTGGATTTCATTTCAGAATTCATATTCATAGCCTTCTTTTTATTTTTCTATAGAGGTGGAGTTATCTCCTATTGTGTTTGAGATTGACATTGGTGGATGAGATGAAATTTTGGTCCCTAGTTCTTTAGTCTTCTTCATTCATTCCTATTGAGATGGAGATTTCAATGTTCGAAGAGAAGGTTTTCATTGTAACAAGGTTGTTGTCACTCTTTTGAGGTGCAAATTTTTTTTCATTGAAGGAATTCAAACATCTAATTCTTTTTCTATGAAGGAAAGAAATAATTCCAATGTCTTATTCTTCTATATTATTCTCCTTGGTTTTGAAAATTCAACAGTATGACACCCAAAAAAGTTAGCAATAGATTCGATGATTGAAATGATTGAAAATAATAAATAATTATTTAATGGGGCTGATAATTAACATTTAAAGATAATTTAAAAGAGTAGATTATTTCTATGAGACTCAAAAAAAAAAATTTGATAGTTTAATAAAAAAATTACTTTCAAACTATGTGCTATCATGTCTTTCAATAGTTAATATATTTTTTAAATTGTAACTTTTTTATATTAATTATCGTAGATATGAAATTTATAAATTTAATTTTATCTTATATATTTTAGTATATAATTATTCTAGATGTGAACCAATATAAATAATTTTTATTTGATATCCAAAGAGAGATGTTTCTTTTTATATTATATTCTCTTTCTAAAATAACTTTTTCTATTGTGAAAATAGGTTTCTATTATAAATTGATAAAAGCAACTTTAAAATTAAAATTTAACATTATTTATTAATTTTCTTATTACTATATTTCTTATTTAAAACAAACATTTCTATTATAAATATTTAAATACTAAATTTCCTTTTTTTATTAAATTAATTTTTAAAACCTACTCTTTATAATTTTTAGAGAGTAATTGCAGGTCATACACATGAAGAAGGAAGATACATCTGGCATCAATATTCAGCTAGGTAACCACACTGGATAAAAGGGAGGCACAACCTTCAATGCATCCTTTCCCCCATTATCTTTTTCCAAGCCTATGAATAAGGGTTTTGTAAATAATAGGGTTCCCCAAGTTTATGCTAAGTGGGCTGATATACCATTTGATGAAGAAGATTTGGCTCAACTCAAATCCACTGCATCTGTTCCTCAATGGGTTTTCTTAATGGAAAATGGAGGGTTTGTGCCATTTCCAATACTGCTTCTCCTTCTTTCTGTTGAAAATTTCATCAAATGAATGACCAACCAAAGAACACCCACTTTGAACAGGAACGTTTAGAGGGATCTAGTCTTTGAAGGTATTCTCGACCCTCATCCTTCTATTGTTCTTGATTTTAATAGGGTATCCTTTCATGACAATTCTTCCCATCCTTACTTTCACCCTTTTTATCATCGCTGCTATCACTTCCAAACCTTTCGTAAAAAATCTTTTCTGTCACAACCAATATTTGACATATGCCAAGATTCTCATCCATCCTCGCCCTTCTTGCCCTCAAGTTCAAACCCTAAGTCTCTAGTTTCATCTGTTGTATTTTAAACTTTCCATGGTTTCCTGCATTTTGTTTCTTCCCCCAATCATATTATAATTCTTCATCCCTCCTTTCTTTCCTCCCCTAATAATATGCCCATCTCGCATCGAGGTCCTTTCAATCCAAAACCTCATCCTCACAAGTTAGTCTTGAACCCCCCTTTTCATTTGAAGAAGGACCAGTTCCCTCGGAAGGAGGCTCATCAATGTCCATTAGTGAAGCCAAGGGTAACTTTTCCTTTTGACATGATTTGTTCTTTTGTCGATCACTTGAGGTCCTCAACGCTTATTGCTAAGCTGCAATCCTATATAATTTTTTATATTTTTATTGCTTAGGCTAGTAATTCTTGGGTGGTTCTTAAGGGATTATTTTTTTGTGAGAAAGATTCATTGTTTTTTGTGGCATTTTTTTATTCCCTCAAGTGCAAATCAGATGTGCATAAATTTTTAAGGGCTGGTTCTACAAAGGTATTGGAATCTTCACTATGCCTTGGATTCCTCATTTTGATGTTAAATTGGCTCTGGCATCATTTATGCCCCATTGGATTTCTTTACCTCATCTCCCACTAGAATATAAAGTTCCTACTAAGGTGGAAATTTTGGCCAACACTTCATTAATTTTTGTCAAACATGATCTTGTTTCTTTCCTCCAACCACATCTCCCCATTACAATATGCCTCCTACTCAAGAAAACTAATGACCTACCAACAAAAATATCAATATGCTCTAAGTTTGGGGTTTTGAGCCAACTTATACAGTATGAGGATTCTGCCTCTATAGATTATCTCCCTAATTCTTTGGGCCATTTTTCATACCAACGCCAAAATCTTTCTAAGACTTCACTTGACATCTTCCAAATCTTTGCCTCCAATCCTAAGTTTCATTTCTATTCTCCTGCTTTGGCCCCTACCTCTCCTCCTTTAGCCCCTTCTCCTCTTTCTTCATCTCTTGAGTCACAATTAGTACCTTTTAGGCCTTCTATTCTTAATTCAGTGGCTATCAATTTTAATATTGTCAGTTCAATTATTTCCAATTCTCTTGCTCATGTCAATCTTTTTCACCTTTTTAAATTTTCTTCTGGTTTCAAAAATTTTCCTATGGTTAAGTATTGGTCTGTTAATATTTCTAGGTTCATAGTGTCATCTTCTCCTTGTCATCCTAAGATTATCTCACCTGCATCATTTTGTTTCAATAATGTTAATTCTTGGAACTCACTTATCTGCAATATTACCATTCCTTCTTCCTATGCGGCTTGGGTTGATTGCCCTCTAATCTCACAAAACCACACATCTAAAGATGTCTATGCTAATAGTGGTACAGAATCTAGTTTTCAACCGTGAAGCTTTTATCCCTATTCTGAGTTCCTCTCCCTTCATATATTCATATCAAGAACTTCACCTCATGTGAAATAACATCCTTATCTCGGTAGCCTTGTAACTTATTAATGAAATTGTGGCTGAAGAAGGGTTTTAAGTACAAGATTTGGGTGGTTTGAGTCCCCCTTCTATTTCAACTATGGATTTTGACTATTCGCAAGCTTTATCTATACCACAGTCTCCCAGCTCTCATATCTCTTTAACTCATGTACGTAAAGTAATAACCCCTAGGAAAAGGGGCAAGAAGCCATTGGCTTCCAAAATAAAAGATGAAACAGAAGCAAGTATTCAATCAACATTACTAGACTCTTTCTCTCCCATTATTAGAACAAGAAGAGTGTGTCACTCTCTGACCTCACAATGAAGATTATGTCTTGGAATGTTAGGGGTATAAATGCCCCTAAACAAAGAGGTAGAATCAAAATGTTTATTAATTCTTCTCAAGCAGATATTATCATCCTTCAAAAGTCTAAATTATCTCTAGATTATTATGATAAAATCATTTCCAAATGGTCTCTTTCAAATTCCTCTTGTGTTCCCTCATCTGGGGCATTTGGAGATATTCTAAACCTTTGGAATAAAAAGTGTATCAAGGGTCAATTGTTGTCTAGAAATCCAAACTGGAAACTTCTAAAATTTTCTTGGTTTAGTGTTACTTTCCTTTTGTTTAATGTTTATGGTCCATCTTCCCCACAAGATAAGCTTAGTCTATGGGAATCCTTATCTAACCAATTCAATAGATTTCATGATCTTCTTTTTATATTAGGTGGTGACTTTAATGCTATCTCAGATTTAGATGAAAAATCTGGAGGCAATCCTACAACTCATAGGGTTATAGATGAGTTCTCTTTTTTCATTGAAAATAATTCTTTATGTGACATTCCTCCCTTAAATGGTCTTTATACTTGGACTAACGGTAGATTTGCTTCCCCCATTTCATCCAGAATAGACAGATTTCTTATATCATGTGATCTTAAGCTTCTTAATTTTACTTTTTTATCATAAATTATTGCCTCCTTTGAATCTGATCACTTCGCTATTTCTTTAAATTTAATTGCATTAGGTAGTCAAAAAAAATAATCTATTTTCAAATTTGAAAGTATGTGGTTTATCCACCCCCATTTCTTGTCTCTTCTTAGGCAATGGTGGGTAAATGCTCCCTTTTGTAAAGGCACTAGGATGTTCCAGTTTTCTAATAAACTCAAATTTGTGAAGTCAAAAACTATAATTTGGAACAAGGAGGTATTTAAAAACATCTTTTAGGAAAAGAACAAGATTGAAAATGAACTCCCCCAAATTGCTGATCAAATCATCAAGGTGGTTCTGAATTCCACTATTACTTAGAAATAAATATCCCTTCAAAAGTATTGGGAAATCCTTTTCTCTCAAGAAGAGATCTATTGGAGAAAAAAATCTCGAGAGCATTAGCTTAAAGAGGGAGACAAAAATGCCAAATTTTTTCACGCTTCGTCCAAAATAAGAAAGGCTTTAGCCGCTATTCTTTCTATTAACGATGCGGTATGAAGTGTAATTGTGAACTCTCAATAGAAAATTAGCAATGAGAGGGTTTATTTTTTAAAAAATTTGTTAGCTCTAGTCTTACCCTAATATGATAATAAGGGTGATGTAGACAACTTGTTGCATTCCATCCCTTCTCTCATATTAGGTAGAGATAATGATCAATTAATGAAGCCTTTTACTCTAGAGGAAATTCATTCTATTATTTTTTCTATGGCATCAGATAAGGCACTTGGCCCAGATGGTTTTACTATGCTTTTTTTCAAAATGGTTGGGATGTTATTCAATTTGATTTATTGTTGGCTATAGAAGAATCTCTTAAACAAGGTTTTATTCTTAAGAGTTTTAATACTACCAATCTCACATTAATCCCCAAAACCAAAACTTCCAGCACTTTTTTATGATTTTAGACCTATCTCTCTTTGCAATTCTATCTACAAGATCTTTACCAAGGCAATCTATCTTAGATTAAAATCTCTCATCCATACAATTATCTCTCCCAAAAAAGGAGGCTTTGTGATAGGTAGGGATACATTTGATGGTGCATTAGTCACCATTTAAGTTCTCCATACCATTGAATCTTCCCAAATTCCTTCTTTTGCATTGAAACTTGACATGATGAAAGCTTATGATAAAGTAATTTGGTCTTTTCTCCTCAACGTTCTTAAAATTTTTGGATTTGCAGATGCGTGGTGTAAATGGATTAAGAATTATCTTTCAGGAGCATCCTTTTCAGTTCTAATTAATGGTGTCCCTTTGGGGTTTTTTCATGCTTCACAAGGAGTTCAGTAACGAAATCCTTTATCCCCATTCCTATTTAGTATAATGGCTGAGGCTTTTAGTAGAACCATCCAAAACCAAAAACTTCTAGCTAACAAGAAAGATATAACCATCCCTAATTCTGACCTCTATGTTTCCCACATTTTTTTTTATGATGATACACCATTGTTTGGGAAATCCAACATCCAAGAGGCTAAATACATGAAGCGGGTTTTAGATACTTATACTTTAGGGTCTAGTCAAGTCATCAACACTCTCAAATCCAAACTTTATATGTTCTTTACTCCAAAACCTATTTAGTAAATATTCTCCAGTATCTTTGGTTTCCCTCTAGATAATCTTCCTTCCACGTATCTTCACATCCCTTTCTTTGTTGCCCAAGTTAACGCTTCTTATTGGGAGACAATGATCTCTAGGTTGAAGAATAAAATTTCTTCTTGGAAGGCAAGATGGCTATCACTCTCTGGTATGATTTATTTAGTTAAAACCATCTTAATAACCATTCCTAATTATTACATTTCCATCCTCCAGGCTCCTAAGCTAGTTATCTCTCATATTGAAAAAATTATTTGTTCCTTCCTCTGGACCTCTAATATGTCCAATGAAAAGAAAGTCCCTCTTGTCTCCTTGGAAAAGCTTTTGGTCAATAAAGCATATGGAGGGGTAGGGTTACATGACCTATCCCTTAGAAACAATTCTTTGGTGGGTAGTTGGTTTGGAATATGTATTTTAAGATGCACGCATTATGGTGTCATATTATACAAGCTAAATATTTAGATACTCCCAAACCTAACAGAATTCTCACCATCTGTAACCCTCCCTCTAGCTCTCATGTGTAGAATTTTATGATCTCATCCAAAGATGTTGTTATTAAATTCTTATCTTGGAAAGTTCATAATCTATCTAGTATCTTATTCTGGAAAGACTTGTGGAATGGATTACCTCCTCTATGTTCCTTGATCTCTATAGATAAAATTATGCATGTTTCCTGAGCTCTTTGGGGAGAACTATTGGTAGATTATGTGGATCATGTGGATTTAGTATCACATAAGGTTATTTGGAAAGGCCCATTCAACCATCCCATAGATATATCTTTTGCTAAGGAATTATTGGCTATCCTTGTCAGTCGAACAATTTATGTCTAAGGACAATGATAAATTGATTGGTATCCCTCCAAAAATGTCTTATATTCTATTAAATTTGGTTATGTTTCCCTGCAATATATGTCTAATCATCATAGTAATCAATGGGCTTTCTCCTATTTTTGGGATAAATATGTTCTTCCTAAGGTGGGAATATTCTCATGGCTTGATATACAAGGTAGAATCCTAACCAGTGACATGCTTGTTAGACTTCACATAGCTCCACCTTTCATTTGTGTTCTATGCAACATGTATTCGGAAACAGTAGACCATCTTTTTGTTCATTTTCATTTTGCCTAGCAATGTTAGTCTTTTGTTATGAGTAAATTACCTATATCTTTCCCTCTCCCCAATTCCATGTTGAAGCTCTTCCAATCTTGGCCAACCCTATTTTCAAATTTTGTATTTTCATGCTTATGGTATATCATTCCCTCTTCAGTTATTTGGTTGATTTTGTGGGAAGTGAATAAATTTTTTTTCAAGAAAGTTAGTTCAAACATCCCCTCAGTATTAAGCACAATTGAAAGGCTTATATCTGAGCAAGTCAATAACATGTTCTCTCTTCATTTTAATCCAAATGCCTTATTTACTTCCTAGGATATATTAGTAATATCTGCCTAAAAACATACTTCCTTCCCATCTTCACATATCTTCCCTCATATCAGGTAGTCTCCTATTTATAGATCTAACATTATGGAAACCACCCAATTCTTTGTTCATCAAGCTAAACTTTGACGGATCTTCAAGAGGGAATCTGGGTGAGTCAGGTATTGGTTTTTGTTTGAGAGATCATTCAAGAAAAGTTCTTGCTTTATCTACACTTCCTATTTGTCTGGTAACTAATAATATGGATGAAGTTGTTGCTTTGTTAGAGGGTTTGGCTCTTGAAAAAAAATTATCATTTTCTAACCTACATATTGAAGGAGATTCCTCAGTCATCATTAATGATTGTATTAATAGGAAGATTGTTAATTGGCAGCTAAGGTATATTCTTCATCAAATTTGGGGACTCGTTGATTCTTTAAATAGTCTTGTTATTTCTTATACATACCAAGAAGATAATTCCTTGGTGGATTCTTTTGCTAATCAGGGCTATGACAAGGTAATTTTGGAGCCTAGTCTTTCATTGAGTTCACTTAAAAAATATCTAGCTCTTCTTGCTATTATTGGGAAGGAATCTACATAAGAAGTACTCCCTTTTGGCTAGAGCTTTCTATACTAATTATTGTTCATGGTGAACACTAATTAGTATAGAAAAATTTGGTTCTAGAGATTTGAGTGTGTATTTTTTAGTTGCTAATTAGTTTATGTCTTTCCAAATGCCTTTCTGACACTTCTTTTTCAGGTAGAGGTATCTATGTTGTTTAATGTCACTTCTGAATATTAATTAGCATAGAAAATCTATTTTACCATGAAAAAGGAATGCCAAACTGGTGATGATTATTTGACATGAGATAACCTAATGAGCAATCTTCCTCTGTCCTCTTTCAGCTCTTACTTGTCACTTGTTAGCTGACCTCATAGTTCTATCATCTTATTTTCCTCCTACTATTGTAGGCTTCCTTTCCAAGAAATGATGTGTCGCATCGACATTCACTTCATACTCCACTTCCGATCATTATTTATCTCCCACAAGTCTGTGATGTTATTCCTCCTATTTTCTTGCCACATATCCACCTATCAATGTACTTTTCAGCAGTCTCACAGTTTCTGTTGTCCTTGACCATTATCATCTGATCTCTAGGTATGATTTGGGATTCAGGTTACTCTTTCTCTTTATTATAGCATGCTTTTAATTAATCATATTGTAAGTTTGACATGCTTCAGTGGTCTTTTGGCTTCAATTTATGTCACTTCTCCCATGTTTTTTTATAGATTTCTCACCTTTGACAAGATTTAATATCTTTTATGTGATATGAATTTATTATTTCAAGTGGTGGTAATATTTGCAATAATGGCATTAGGTATTTTTAAAGGAAATTTTGGTTTAATTCTTCATTTAATTTTTTGCCTTCATCTTCGCTATCCTGGTCACATTTTCTTTACGAGGTCTATTTCTCGTCAAAGTCTTCATGATATTAAGGCATCCTAATTTCCTTGAGGGTGTCAGCTCGGGTGTTGAACACTACTTGGTATGCTCATCTTTGCATATAGAATACTACCCTAGAAATTATAGGGTTCTATTGGAGGTTGAGGCCTAGGAAGAGACATTCCTTGGGGACATTAAGGATGATATACTTGTATTAATCTTCAATTGTGATCATCCTCACATTCACCGTGGCATTAGAAAGATCATTGGTTCTGATATCCTTTCTCCCTCAAGAAGAAGAGTTATTTATCCATTGCAGATTCTCTCTATTTTCTTCTCTAACATGTTTGATCTCATGCACTCCCCCACTAGTTAGACCTAATTGAAAGCCGCTATGTCAAACCCTTTTTTATTCAAGGTAATAAGCTTGGGAAATCATATCAAAGGTATGACTTTTGGGGTGGTGCTGCTTTGATTGGGGTACTTCTTCATCACCATGCTATATTAAGAGATCATGGAGTATTTATGGTTTTCAAAAACATTAAAAAGTCTTTGGAAAGGTAATTATTTCATCCTATCAAAGTCTCCCTTCAACAATATGTAGGATTTTTTACTAAGGAATGCATCAACAACATTCATCAGGTGGTCTTTGCAATTCTTGATTTATTGGAGGTAGATTCTTCCAATCTACCCATTGCTCCTATGCAATCTTAGCCTATTCCTGATTTGAATCTTATCCTTGGCTTTGTGGATGTTTCATCACCTCATATGGAAAGTTGATTTCATATTTCACATGGTGCATCGTGCTCTCTGCATTTTTTTAACTTTTTCTGTAGATTATTGGATGATTCACTTCTAGTAAGAGGAAAGGTTACTCTTCATCCTACTTACAGGCTATCTTTTTGCAAAAATTTCTCCTCACCCATGGATTTTGTTTCTATTTTCACTATAAATTCATTTCCTTTAGTGGATGAGGCCTATTGTAGCTCTGGGTTGTGTTGTCATATTTTTGCCCATTCTTAAGTTTAGAGGCCTAATTACTAGATGAACTACTGTACCCTACTTTAAATTATTTAGTGGTCTTGCTTAAGATTTGTGTTCATTTCATTTGCAAAGTACATGAAAGGGAAAAAGATAAATTACTGCATCTAAGATTACATGTGCATATATCAACATTAAGCATGTTGTACATGAAAGGGAAAGAACTAAAAAGAACATCTATCTGAGCTCACACATGATGTGAGCATAGCCATTTCTAGAATTGCATAAATGAGCGCAAATATACATTAATGGAGCATAGGTATAGGGGTACCAGACATTTCCTAGTAAGGAGTTTGTATCCACTATGTTCCCATTGTGCTCCTGTGATCCTGAACCTCCAAAGAGAAAGAAAAGAAAGGGGTTAGATCCAATGGATCTAAGCAATGCCTGGTATCACAAAATCCATCTATAAGAATGCATACGTGCACTCATCTATACACCTCTGACACAGGCTGTACTCAGGGTAGGTGCATGATGAGCCTCTAAAAATAAAAAGAATACCATGTTTTCACTAATGTATTTGTTCCATGTGTAGATGCAGATTACAATACCTAGGATCACTATTGAGCCTCCTAGTACCCTATGCTGAATCAATGAGGGTTCTCAGAAGCTCTATTCCTACAAAGTTTCTGGGAGCCCTAACCGTCTCAAGGAGAGGCACTGACTCAATAGGGAAACATCCAGTGAATGATGCAATATTGATGTGGGACACTCTAAGATCATAAAGCCATATCAAATGGAGATGGTGTCACATTCATGGGCCTTAAAGATAGCAAGCATGCACTGCAATGCTCATACTTGGTGTCATCAATGAGGAATAATCAAGAAATAATAAATAAACAACAAGAGATGGACTAGCTCATAGGATCACAGAGATCAACCACAGTAGAAAAGGAGGAAGCCATAGATTTCCCTCGGGCACACTTCAACACAAGTGTATTTCTAAATTGCATTAGTATTATGGTAGGGGCATATCATATATGTGGTGTAGTATGAAGTAGATATCAATGCAATGGCAACATCATTGATCCATGAGTACCCATACATATACAAAAAAATCAAGGGGACATCAATTCAAGGTGGAATACAAAAATAGCATGGTGTGCACTGGCACAGAATGGACAAAGTATCAACAATGCTTGACTAGTTGTTGGCCTCTCAATAACACTAACTATGATGCTAAGACTTGAGCATAACATGGCACAATAACCAAGTGAACAACAAGGGTTCACTACATTATTAACAAGTGTTCATGCATTCAGGCCCCTCAAGTACAAATAGAGCAGCCAATACAAATTCAATGCCATAGCAACCCGCAGGTTGTGTATGAGCATGGTGCCCTAGTAAAGATCATGGGCTGTTGAAATAGTTAGCAGTGCCTAACTCAAAAGCAAATGCCATAAATCTAATACAGTGGGCCATGATATAAGTTAATGGTCAATATAGTTTGGCATGTGCTCAAGCCCTCATAATAGTATGCCATCATTTGCCAATGCCAAATAGAGAATAAACTACAGTGCCCTCAAGATGTAACATGCAATGATAAAATGCCAGTACCCACGAGAATATAACACAACAGTGGAGACGGAAATGTCAAATCCACAATATCAATGTAGAATGAGATGGTACAAATGCATGGAGATACCAGATGGCACCACTGTCAACTACGTATGTAACCAGTGAATATCATAGCATGATCAAGCTCAGGCCTTTAAGTAAGATAGAATGCAATGAAAAGGGGCTGACAGTGATAACACAACAAAATTCCATTCCATTTATTAAGAGCATTTCCCTAATACATTCAAAGAGTAATGCCCTAGATCTCGAGCTATATACATAGAAATAACAATGATCAACAAATACATAGCTCATGCCCTTGAATAGCAATAGGATGCCCTTGCTGTTAACAAATAACAGTGCCTACAAGGTGAAATAAAAAACAAATGCAGAGATAGCAATCAAATGTAGTAAATATAAACAAGATTGAATACCCTTGAATAGAGCCCGTGCCCTGGGTTAGAAATATGAATGCCCTAGCCTTATGGCTCACGGGCTATATGAATAGTAAACATACCCAGTGCCCTCAAATATAAACAATTTTCAAGAGATGGAAACACAAAAATCATTTCCCTCGGCATTAATAGAGAAAACAATACAGAGACAAGAAATCAAATACATAGAAATAGCCAAAACAGAGCAATGAATGATGAATAAAACTAGTATGCCTACCTTGATCAATATGCCATGAATGGAGAGGGTTGTTGTTTCCTCAATCAACTCGATGATCGAATGTAGGACAACTAATGAGGAATGGAAACTTGCCAAGTGCAGATTCAAGAAGTCACAGTGCCATCTACTATTTCTTTCATTTTGTGAAAGAGGGGTTTTATGTTTTTGATTGATTAATATATTCTCCCCTTTTCCTAGGGTTGAGAATTATTAATTCATCTTTTCTAAGTATTTCAAAGGGCATGGGTTTTTATTTAAACATAGGGCCATTAATATATTTATCCCTTTTTGGGTTAATATATTAATTGTTTTATTTTGATGCCATTGATTTTCATAACATGGTGTAAATTGAGAGTCAATTTTTGACTTAGGAGATAAATTCTTCAAAATCCATGTTTGATTTTGGCATGGGGGGAATATTTTCAATTGTAAATGTCATTTCTCTTACCATTCTAAGATATTGACAAGTGGTGTTTTTATAAACCCTTGTCAAATATCATTTATAAAGCATGACTTAGTGGGTAGATAGTCATTCCTTTGACTAGCTATTTTTAGGGGTCCCACTTTCCTCACCCCTAGATTCTCAGGAATCTGGCATATGAATTTAGGAGACATGATCATTGTCTTAATGGACAGTTTTTCAAATTTTGGTGAGGGTGTGGTCATCAATGTAGATTTCTAGGATTTTCTTCTTATGCCTCTCAGTTTAGGTGATGTAGGCTAGTTCTTCTTTACTTCTTCCTTAGAGGTGAAAGTTTGTAGCTCTAAAGAAACAGATTGACATTTTTGGCTCCTTTCATAGAAAATAATATAGTATTCCCTCTCATTCTTGTTATTTTTGAGTTTCCCTATTTGAATTCATGTTAAAGTTATTGTGATCTTGTCATATTTTACTTTGCATGTCTGTTCAAGTTGAATGTTCAAGAAGGTGTTTTTGTAGTTATTATTATAATCTATGTACATTTGGTTTTAAGTTGTGGGAGTCTTTTCCCTTCTTTTAACAAAAGTACCTCTTATTTCAAGAATTGTCAAAGTAGGAAGGGTCTAGTTGTGAGTTACCTAGTTATTCTAAGTGTCATTGTGAGCTTTTATTTTAATCTGTCGATCTATCAAGTTTGGTGAATCACCTTAGTTTTAGTTTCAATTTCATGCACTTTCTCTCCCTTTTCCCTTCAAAGTTCAGTTCACTTTCAAGTTGATTCAAGGGGAAGATGGCCCCTAATCCGGAGGTCTACTTCCTGATAGGTTACCGACAACTTGGAAGTAGTCCAATGTTTCACAAGATTGCTAGGCTCTACACTTAGCCATACTCGGGTACAATCCCTAGTGACAACAGGTTGTATTTATTGGTCCTAAGGTGTAACACCCCGCTAAGGAACCCAAGAGAGATTAACCTAAAACATGCTACTAAGTTTGGTGAATAATTTATTTTTCTAAAGTTAACATACAAGTTAAACAATAGTATGGAAGCAATTACCATTTACTCACATCGATACAACAACCGTCACAGATTACAAAACTCAAGGGTCCCATGATGTAGAACTACTTTAAGAAAAAAAAAATAACTAAGGAACGATAACAAAAGATTTCTTAACATAAATATTACAATTACATCATACATCAATAAAATTATAATCCTCATGGACATCCATGAAATGTAAATAAACTCATATCCACTGCATATGTCACAGGGTATGTGGTAATCAGTCTAATATTACTACTACAATGTCAAGATTAGGTATCACATACAATACTCTAATACAAGATTACAAATCATGAAGATAAGAATGAAACATCAATGAAGCATCATAAGAGAATCCAACTATAGAATCATCATCAAGCACTAGCACCCAGACGTCGAATCTCAAATGGTAAAGAATCACTACCACCCATCCATGTAGAACTACAAAGGCCTACCCCACTGTGCTAAGGACATAACAACAAACCCCAATCAGATAACCAATACAAAAAACAAGGGTAAAATGCTAAGCAAAAGGATCATGAAAGCACTCTAACTGAAGGTATACAAAATAAAGTAATAGGTACAACTCACTAATCTAGAGGCAACCGACACATGTAGAGTAACTAGACTATGCATAGGAAGGTGTCATCATGTACGTCTAGTCCTTGATTTTTGACCTGTTAATCTCTCTTGATCTCAGCACCCAAGTGACCATACATGGCATCAATGACCTCTCGTATAGTCAAAGTCATCAACTATGCCAAGTCATGGTGACTAGTCATCTTCTCAACATCCATCTTAGTCTGTACTAGCACTCAAGCATGGGTGAGGACTCATATCTTATTAGAATTCATTTAAATACCCCTTAATTATATTAGGTTATCACTTGATTACTAATACTTACAATTAGTGATCCTAGCAGCCACTTTTGGGCCCCAACATTTATTGCAAGCCACCTCCTTCTACATGTCTAGGTAAACTACCCTAGGCTCATAGATCTCACCTATATCTAATCAAGTATACAACTAGGTAATCCCAGATTTAGTTTCACACACAACAACTAGAAATGATTACAAAGATACAATAAACAAAATACAAAACATCATGAGCCCATATGGTCAAGTTAGGGATGATAATCAGAATAAACACACATGTCAAAACATAATTGAAACATGAAAAACTAATGCATATCTCGGCTTCTAACTTCCCCCTAGGTCATCTAGTGCCCGATAATTCATAAAGAAAAAGAAGACACTTCACGAACAAAGAAAACAACACTCACATCATAGAGAACTAAAATTGAGCCACAAGCATATAAATTCCATATGGAGCATAAATGAATACGATTGTAAAATCACACGTCTACTAAGAGATACCTAATATAAACATTAGAATGAAGCCATAATTCAATAATATTATCTAAATTCAACCTATAGAATTCAGAAAAGAAATACCCAATTACAGTACCTGAACTTGAAAAGGATTCAATGAGTAAATTAATGCAATAATCACATTCAGTTAATGTTTGTTTCCTTAACCCATAGTTTCATCACGATATTTAGAGCACAATAATCTTAGAGTAAAAACATCCAAGAATGCTCCTTGAAGATATATTTGTATTTAGTTCTAATGTATATGTAAATGAATAAATATTCCCTTCATTAGAACAAGAACAAAAGAACTAAATTAATTAATTTACATTTAACAATTAACCAATTATTAAAGTAAATGTGCACTACTGAATGAAAAATTAATCCTATATTTAACTAAATTAAAAACAAACATAAAATTAAATATAAGGATGATTTTAAAAAAATAATATTAATAATAATTCATCTCTTATCTCTAACTTTAATCTAAATTATATTAGATATAAATTAAATTAAAATAGAAATTAACCTATATTTGATTTAATTAAAAATTAAATTAAATTAAAATATAAATTAATCTAAAGTTGACTTAAATTTAATTTTAATTAAATTAGAAGATAAATAATAAAATCTAAATAAAAAACTATATATATATATATATATATATATATATATATATATATATATATATATATATATTATATATATATATATATATATATATATTATAATATATATATATATATATATATATATATATATATATATATATATATTATATGTATATATATATATGTATATATATATATCTATATGTATATGTATATATATATGTATATGTATATATATATATATATATATATATATATATATGTATATATATATATATATATATGTATATATATATAT